>JBAHVR010000302.1:450000-715000 GCA_036898135.1 Oncomelania hupensis
AGGAATGAGAAAGAACAAAGGAGAAAGACAGCGACAGTGGGAATTTAAAGCACTAAATTTCCAGAAAGTGAGGATACTATTTATACTGAAACCCCCGGCACCCCCACGGGGGGATGTGGGTTAGTTAAGCTTACTTCTGCGACTAAGATATATAAAGTAACCGAGGGTTTCTTCGAGTACTTCGGTTTCTTCCCACTATTAATAAAAGATATTTCGCACAGTCAATATAAATGGCAAATCATTTAAAAAAAAAAACAACAACAAAAAAACACTTATATCTCTGTAAGTCAAATTATATTTTTGCGATCTGTTCAGATCGTCACCGTTTGAGCTCCTGGAGGGATAAACAGCCGTGATTATAGGTCTTTCCAAGAGCATGTTTGTTTTATCCTTAAAGAATATTAATTATATTGATTGTTGTATAATGTCTATTCCTTTACGGTAAAAACATTCGATCTAGTACAAACAGTAGTGAACATGGGGATTACTCAGAACAGTGTGCAATCTTACAGCTAGTATGCTCGTGGGGGCCTTTATGAACCTTCTTTTGTGTGCTTGAAGACTCTCGATGGCTAGCACTGTGAACTGCAATTTAAAGCCTTCAACTTGAAGTGAGTGAACTTCATCTGCTAGACACTTTGACACTAGGTATTAAGAATAGTGTTAATGTGAGCTGTGAGTGATAAATGTAATGCTGTAACGTTTTACCCCCGAGAAAGCCTTTTACATGAAGGTACAAATTTGAACATTTGAAATGACTCGTCAGGTTTTATTTTTCCTTTTCCTCGGCCAGATAATATGGCCATAGAAGGGTTCACAGTATCGAGGTGAACACTCTCCGATAAGCCCTTAAACAAACTTAAAAAGTCATTGGCGTCCCGGATAACGTCATTGCGCGTGTCTGGCAAAAGTACCCCCGATAAAGTAATTAAGCTTCACTTGATCCAACATGCACATAATACTCTTTACCTGACTGATGCACATCAATAACGCCTTTATTATTCGTTGGTTATGCTCTGCTGCGTTTATTTGTGTGCGGACGTATTCCAAGAAGCTCAAACACATATACTACTTATAGCCGGCGAACTTGTGAACGTTTGGACATGACGTTTAGATTCACTTTTTACAAACCAGTCAACAAATGAAGGAACATATTAGCAACTAATAATCTCTTACCGTGAATTAGACATTTAATCAATTTGATTTTTCGCACTTTGATCTAGGATAAAGAGACTCTTAAGAATATCAATTAATATAGCAAAGGAACTGGTTCGCACACTATAGAATTTGCCTTCCCCTATCTAGTTTAGGTATTTAACTGCGTGAATGGAAATGAAAGACTCATAACATCTCAAAGATGCCTTCTCATTCGCGTTTCTCCAGCCCAATACTCAGCTTTTCGTTCCGTCCTTTACACCAGCGTTCAAATTACAATTGATTATTAGATGACTTGAGATCCATTTTCAGGTGGCGCTTGATCGGCCTGTACGTGTACACTTAGGCCTACGGCATCCTGCTGATGCCCACGATTCTTCACTGTTAAGGGACACGGAAGAATTAATATATTCACCGCGTACTTCAAGGGGTTTTCTGGAGATGCTGCCATTCAATGCTACTCTGCGTAAACTGTCACCGAATAGCGTCGTGGAAAAGGAAACGCGCCACAGGAAGCACGCACCTGACATTGTCATTGCGCGCTTCGCAGAGCACGAATCCCGCAACGTCAATGAACGCTTCGCGGAACGGCTTAAAACGCTTCAGCGAGGCTGCCGTCTCCACGGCAACCACTCGTCGTTGCTGAAGTCTTCTCGGAGTTACGAACCGGTCCAGATGTTTCCGCCGGTAATGAACGTGAGCGTGGGGTATTGTGGGATCCAGAAGACGGCGTCAACGACCATGAAACGGCTGTTCTTTGTAAGTGCTTGGAGTGAGGCAATGGGATTTAATCATTTGAAAAAAAAACCCGATAAATAAACATTTTATTTTTGTAATCTGCAAAGAACTATAAAGCAAACAGGCCTAATTATACAAACGACAACGACTTCACATTGCAATGCCACACAGAAGGGATAGTCGATATTATTCTGTTCCAAGGGGGGAAATTACAAGCTCAATCGATGGGAGACAATGATGATGCATAGAATTAATATATGCTTTCAGTGTTAATAACGATCACCCTCATGGTTACGACGACGACACGATGACGACGACGATGGTGATGATGATGATGATGATGATGATGATGATGATGATCATGGTCATGATGATGGATGATGACGAAAGTACTAAGGACGACGACAACGACTCCTATAACAAATGCTTTGACACCAATGCTGTTAATGATATTGATTGCTACGCGCGATGATCATGATGACGATTAGACTACCACGACGACGATAACAGCGATGATCATGGTGATGATGATAATGATGATGATGATGACAGTGATGATGATGATGATGATGATGATGATGATGATGATGATGATGATGATGATGATGATGATGATGATGATAAAAGGACTAAGGATGATGGATGGCAACGTCAACGACGATGACTCCAACGACAAATACTTGGACGCCGGTGTAATTTACGAATAGATATGTTAATTGTTGGCGAAGTTGGCTCAGCGGTGTACGCAGTGTACTCGAATGTCAAGCAATAACTTTGCCGCTTGTACAGGCATTGGTTCAAAGCCAGTTAACGTCCTGGATTTAAAAAAATAAAATAAAATAAAATAAAATTTAAAAATTGCCCTGAGACACTGCGGTCCTAAATAAAAGTGATCAAATAAATAAATAAATAAATAAATTGTTGCAGCAAATGAGGACTCACTACGCCAAGAGAAAAATCGCAGGAATTGAGCTAGCAGAGAACGCAACTCGGGATCTGAGGTTCTTGTTTGTCAGGGAGCCTTACTCTCGACTGCTTTCTGCCTACGTAGACAAGCTGTTTTCACCCAACCCTGTCTTCTGGCGCTTAGGCAGATACATCATCGACAAGTTCAGGGCCCACCCGTCCAATCACAGGTGAGCGTAGTTCTTAGTAAACGATAGGCATATTAACACCTTCCATAATGATCTAACTTTACGACTGACTTTTATTATTAAGGTTCGTGAGAGCCGATGATTTTAGTCAGAAATCCTCAAAATTCTCCGAGAAAAGTTGAGGCAGCAGCGCAATCGCTGAAGAAGGGGACGTCAGTGGTAGTGGACAACACACACGCAGAATTGCTTCAAGCAGGAGGAGAAGCGATGATTGATGCCCTTGCCATTATTTGAAACAAGATGTGATAGATTTGGGAGTGGCCTACACCGTGGACCCATTCGCTTGTCATCACACTTCCCAAAAAGGGTAACCTTCAGGAGTGTCAACACTATCGCACCATTAGCCTCATCAGTCGTCCCAGCAAAGTCCTCCTGAAAATAATACTCAACAGGTTAAAACCCCAAGCTGAAGAACAAGCAGGATTCAGGGCAGAGCGAAGTACCACTGAGAGCCGTCAGCTGAGAACAGAGAAAGATGGAGTACGCTGAATAAACGATCATCTGTGGTGCCCCAACGACTTTCGAGTTACGGGATAGGATAGGATAGGGTAGGATAGGATAGGATAGGATAGGATAGGATAGGATAGGATAGGATAGGAGGTTAGCTATATAGTAACAAAGTGATGTGTGTGCGTGTGTGTGTGTGTGAGGGATTGGGTTAGGCGCTATAAGAGGGGATTTAATTCTGATGCATTTGTACCGGCGATTTATTGGGAAGTGGATTGTCCTAAAAGTGTTATTATTATTATTATTATTATTATTATTATTATTATTATTATTATTATTATTATTATTATTATTATTATTATTCTAACGTTAGTTACCCTTGCAGGTAAGCCTTATTGTGTCACGTGACTGCTTCAGGTGATTGGTCATTTGATTGCTTGGTTAGATGCCTCAGTAAAATCTTGTTGGGTTTCTCTAAAAGCAAATGACCATGTTTCTAAGGTGTCTGCCGTTACAAGGTTGCATCATCATCATCATCATCATCATCATCATCATCATCATCATCATCATCATCATCGTCGTCGTCGTAGTCGTTGTCATCATGTTGTTTCTGAGACAGTTTATTGTTGTTGTATTATTGATGTTTACTTCAACCAAACCACATAATGAATAGTCAGGTGCAACGGGTAAGTTTCTTGTTTTGGGTAGTGGCTGCCTGGTGTTGTTTTTTGTGCAACTATGCCTACAGGGTGTATAGACTGCAAAATGAGTCCTCGGCACATAAGCAGACCAAAACTAATTATTATTAATCTAGTGGTTGCTTCATGTATCACAAGATAAAATATCAGATAATTGCTAAGCGTACTTGAGTGGGGGACTAAGGAGATTGGTAGTATATAAATAGATTAATTAATTAAGTGGTCTTGGTTTTTTAATCTCTGCCAGCCTACTTTGCGGACATGACGTCACCTTCCCAGAATTCATCCGCTACGTCATCGACGCGCAGACGGGCGGAAAGATGACAGATGGGCACTTCACCCCTAGTCACGAGCATTGTGGCGTGTGCAAGCTCCCTTACTACCAGTATATCGGCCACTTGGAGACGTTCACGGAGGACGTGGAGCACATTCTGCGGAAGATGGGCAGTCCCTTGAGCTTCCGCAAGCCCTTCCGCAACGTGACTCTGGAGGACAACGCGCACAATGTCTTGGTGCTGATGCGGGACGGCATCGACAAGTGCATAACCCGTTACGAGGCCGTCCTCAGGCTGTGGAAGAAGTGGCAGATCCGCGGTCTTCTCAGCAAGTCGCAGTCATTTCCCTTGTCACGGGAGGCTGCTGTGGATATAACGGAGAATAAGTTCCGTCTCCTGGCGCTGTCGGCTGCGGCGGACTGTAATGAGCTGTGCGAACAGGGCAGGAAGGAGCAGAAAAAAGAAGCGCTGATGGAAGCCTTTCAATCTATCCCTTTAGCCGATAAGCTGAGAATCAAAGAACTGCTGTTCCTTGAGTTTGAACTGTTTGGCTATCCTCCTGAACCAGAGGAAGTGTTTCCAAAAAAGCCCCTGACAGTCCCTGACGATTCTTTCAGCTACTTTACTCTACACTGACATAATTTATTTATTTATTTATGCTCTTAATTGATACAATTTATTTATTTATCTTGGTAAAGAAAACGTCTGCTTTTCGGGGAAGTCAAAATTTGCGCAATATGCTTAATAAAACAAAATGTGAAACTTGTCTTAATCCGTGTGTCACATATCGCCTATCATACCTTTGTGACCTTTGACTGCCTAAACCGCTGATAGATGTTTCTGGTTTCGTAATTCGTGAGCACGCACTCGTCACTGGACAAAATAATTTCAAACGGCCAATATCGCTGTATCGCATTTTGATTAAGCTCTCTGCTAGAGAAATCCTAGTCTCGCAGGTAAATAATATTTATTGTTTTTGTAACATCAGGATAAAGTTGATAATTTAGAAGTTGGTAGTAATTTTTCATTATTCTATTATAAGTGTATACTTTGAAAGTACTTGTACATTAATTAGCCTTGATATAATTTGTGTCTGCTGGTTATGAAACTACTGTTAGAATTGTCAAATTAGCCAGTATTGCAAGTTAAGTTATCATTGCTAAACTATTTTATTTTATTTTGTGTAACTGTGTTGGTCATGTAAAAGATTTAGTTTTGCGGTCTAACTATCCTGTAAATAAATCCACACATGGGGGTGCCGGAGGTTTCTGTATAAATAGTATCACCACTTTCTGGAAATGTAGTGCGTTAAATTCCCACTGTCGCTGTCTTTCTCCTTTGTTCTTTCTCATTCCTTCTCTGTTCTATCTACTATATTACCTTCTTCGCTTGACCAGCCACCTACCTTTTTTCTTGAAAACTCTTCCGAAACTCATCATTTGTGTATGAGGTCTATTGGGCCAGCCTGGGAATTTTGAACGCTTTCTGCCAAAATGGTCATTAGGGCTTCCTATGATATTATTATCTAGCAATGTAGGAATTATATATATGTTTTTGAAAAATATTTTATAATGATGTTTATATTCTATTTTATTTTTGTAAACCAGAGTTCGATAAATTAGAGTATAGCTTCAGCGTCCCCTGCGTGGGATGCCCTTATTGTAAAGTGACCGGCTGGTGGTGTGCCTTCAGTGTTACCACAAGAGTTGTTTCAGCAGATCTTTTATGCGGATCAGGAGTGAACCCTCTTTCAACCAAGTTGTGGTATTGATTTTGTGGTCCTGATTCGGGTCTTTGCAGTCCGCTGGACCTTGTAAGCAATGAATAACTAACGAACTACTGTAAATGAAGAAAGTAAAAGATGTTTGAAGGCTATGAAGAGACGAAGAGGAAGGATAATAGATGAAGACGATCATGGTAACTAAAGCTATGGTTTCCATGAAATTGTTATCGTAAAGTTATGAGAAACTTGAGGAAGAAAATGAGTGAGACTCACGGACTGCTGAGTTAAGAATTAGGCTGATGTGATGTGGATGTTTCTTGTTCCCGCAGATTCGCGGGTTGGCATGGCATAATAAGAAGTTATGATCTATGGAATTCCCTTTGAATAATATTCATTTGCGATATTTGTCTGTGTTTTATTGACGACTTGCAGCTAAATAATATATTATATATGAGCATATTTTCTAAATAATAAAAAAGGTAAGATTTCTTTAAATAATATATTTTCTCCATAAATAACTTATTATTTACCTAAACAATAAATTATTTACGTAAATAAATAATGATAGAGGTAAATAAGGCATTGTTGCTAAATAAGGAATGTTTAACCTATATAATGCATTATTTAGCAGATTGTGTTACATAATTATTTAGAACTGTTTTAAAATAACTATTTGCATTAGTTAGCAGAATTTGCTAAATAAAGTATTATTTTGAAGATGATGCTAAACAATTCATTATTATTTGCATTAGTTAGCAGAATTTGCTAAATAAAGTACTATTTTGAAGATGATGCTAAACAATTAATTGTTTAGGGACTGCAATTTTTATTATTTAGGGGATTCCAGGATTCGCTTGAAAACTTGGTTTTTATCATTTGACTGCTTTCTATAATTAAATGCAGGGTCTTTCCAAAGATTGTGTATCCAAAATGTATTTATGTCCTCACGTTTCTCATAACTTTACGATAACAATTTCATGGAAACCATAGCTTTAGTTGCCATGATCGTCTTCATCTATTATCCTTCCTCTTCGTCTCTTCATAGTCTTCAAACGTCTTTTACTTTCTTCATTTATAGTAGTTCGTTAGTTATTTATTGCTTACAGGGTCCAGCGGACTGCAAAGACCCGAATCAGGACCACAAAATCAATACCACAACTTGGTTGAAAGAGGGTTCACTCCTGATCCGCATAAAAGATCTGCTGAAACACTCTTGTGGTAACACTGAAGGCACACCACCAGCCGGTCACTTTACAAAAAGGGCATCCCACGCAGGGGACGCTGAAGCTATACTCTAATTTATCGAACTCTGGTTTACAAAAATAAAATAGAATATAAACATCATTTTAAAATATAAAAAAAAAAACACATATATATAATTCCTATATTGCTAAATAATAATATCATAGGAAGCCCTAATGACCATTTGGCAGAAAGCGTTCAAAATTCCCAACAATGACATCCGAAAAGGCATGCGAACAGGAGAACTGGATAGAAGATCAATGCTAGGAAATAGAGAACAGTCTGAACAGGAACAGCAGCATGAAGGCCTACCAGACTGTGAAGCGGTTGACAAATGTTAAACAGCCCACGGTCTCCACGATCCAAAGCAAATCTGGCATATGTCTTACAGAAGAACAAGAAGTCTTTGACAGATGGACAGAATACTGCTCTGACCTTTACAATCACACACCAAACGGAGACCCATCAGTTCTAGCATGTCCCAAGAATAGAGAGGAAGAAGAAATCCTCCCAATTCTCCGAGAAGAAGTCGAGGCAGCAGTGCAATCGCTAAAGAAAGGGAAGTCAGCGGAAGTGGACAATATACCCGCGCAACTGCTTCAAGCAGGAGGAGAAGCGATAATTGATGCACTCACCATTATCTGTAACACGATCTGGCAGAGTGGGGATTGGCCTACACCATGGACGCAGTCGCTTGTCATCACTCTTCCCAAAAAAGGTAACCTTCATGACTTTGAAAATTATAGTAACATCAGCCTCAGCAGCCATCCCAGCAAGGTCCTCCTGAAAATAATACTCAACAGGTTGAAACAGTTGCGGGATAGGATAGTAGAGGATAGGAACAGTATTAATATACGAAACTGACATGGTAACGGCTCCGGAAAAGAGGGATCCATAAATATTTGTGCATTGGCGTCATGGCCTCCAGAGTATTTTCGCTATGTTTGTTGTCATTCCGACCTGCAAATCCCTGGTAGTTTCGAAAAAGCTGAAATTTTCCGTTTGAAATTAAACATAATTCAACTGAAAAGAACAATCGGAAACAGTCTCAACAAAGTAAAAGGTAAAATACAAAATGAAAACTTTTTTTCTACTGACGGAGATACCCAAAACCTGAACTCGCCTGCACAAAACGGACCTTGACCTTTTGTTTGTGTTCTGAGGGTTACAGACGTTTTATCTTCAAAATTGTGGAGTGATTTATGTTGAAAAATAAATACTGAACACAAATTTTCGATACACGATCTTTGGAAAGACCTTGCATTTAATTATAGAAAGCAGTCCTATTGTAAAAATCAAGTTTTCAAGCGAATCCTGGAATCTTCTAAATAATGAAAATTGCAGTCCCTTAACAATGAATAGTTTACCTAAATAATGCATTATTTAGCAACTTCTTCTAAATAATATTTTATTTAAAATATTCTTGCAAATAATGCACTATATAGGTAAACAAATAATTATTTAGAAACATTTCTAAATAATACAATATTTAGCACAATGTGCTAAATAAGGCATTGTCCTATCTAATCCCGTAACTCGGAAGTCGTAACGGCACCACATGTCACGTGGGGTTTATGGGCTCTGCACAATGGAATTATGGACCCTCACGTTTATTCGGTGGGAACTGCTAGTAGGTCACCCTATGAATTACTTTAATAAATTTATTTGTTTAGCTCGTTCTGTGTTACGGTTGGGGTACAGAAATAGATAGAAAAATGGTAAAAGATTACTGTCACACTAGCTTTCACACGGCTATGAATCATATGTAGTCCAGCCACTTGATACCAGTTAAAATCACACATTTATTTCTTCTACTCTATACAAGATTCTCTAAGTACTACTCTAACTTAAAAAGTCTCAGTCACTGCTAATAGTTCGATCGCTGATAGTCTAGGTAGCTGTTATATCTTCCTCGGGCACTTGCTATAATATCTCATGTAGATTTGGACTACTGTGGTCCGTTTTACAGTTTCTGAAGAGTTGGACTACTGTGGTCCTGTTATGATCAGTTTAAGTGCACTTCTGGGTGTACACTTAACTTTCTTATGGTGCGGTCGAAGTCCTTATGTGAGGTAGCTTCTGGTACACCTTTGTAGTTGTGTAGTTGGGTTCCCTTGCCACGCTGTGGGGTCTGACAGGGTGTCTTTCAAGGCCGCTCTTTCCGTCTTGTGCGGTAGAGGATCCTCAACCAACTAGTCGTTTCTGTGGATAGCTCGGGATAGCTCGGGATAGCTCGCCTGCTCGTCTGTTTGACAAGTTCAGGCCCGTGTTGACTAAATAGAATTCTGAGATTCTAAGTCCTGCTTCCTGGTCTATGAGTGAAGATAGTTCTCTGCTAGCTAAGTAGATGTTACTTCTTCCTCGTCTCACACACGACTGACCAAACTGTGTTAGGCTCTGACACAGTCAATACTGCTCTACCCACTGAGCCTGCTCTGATTGGTTAAATGGTCCGATTCAAAGCTCAAGTGTTGATTGAGTCACTACGCTGTGTGGGTCAGGCTCGCAGTGTGCTGTCTGCTGTGTAATTTAATTGCTGCTGTGTAATAGTCTAACTTCTCTACTGTTACAAAGACTACACATGGCTAAATAGTCAACAAGCAGAGTTAAGACTAGCCAGTTCGTGACAGGCTCCCTCAACTGAAAAAAGGCGATGACTACTGGATTCGACCTTTTTCTACTACAGAGCCTAGTTTAACACTGCACTATCCTAGGGTCCTATTTACAAACTAATTAAGCTGCTCTACCTGAGCTGCAATGCTGTGCCAGGTAGCTATGGACACTAGTGACAGGGTTTTATTGGGCGGGGACGAATTCTGGTGCTGTGGCCCTTAGTTGTGTTGGGTGGGCGACAGCTGCTGAGTCCTCCACGAGATGGCGACTGAGGTAGTCGGCTCCGTGGTTCTCTTTGCCGGGGATGTACTCGATTTGGAATGAGTATGCCTGAAGGGTGAGTGCCCATCTCATCAGGCGAGAGTTCAAAGACTTGGAGGCTGCCAGGAATGATAGTGGTTGGTGGTCCACCTGAACTGTGAAGTGGGTCCCATACAGGTAGAGTTGGAATTTCTGTATGGCCCAGACTAGTCCAAGACTTTCTTCTTTCTCCGACGTGGCGTAGTGGGTCTCAATTTCCTGCTGGCGTAGGCGACAGGGAATAGCGTCTCTGCATTCTTGGGGTCGCGCTGTAGCAGTACTGCTCCGAGGCCTAAGTCGCTTGCGTCGGTGCGAAGAACGAATGGCTGAGTCAAATCGGGTAGGTGGAGTACTGGCGCCGATGTCATTCTGTCCTTGAGTGTTTGGAATGCTGTCTCGCATTCGGCTGTCCATACTACTTTGTCCGGGGCGATTTTCCGGGTTCCATTTGTCAGGGGTACGGCGATGCTGTTGTAGTTGGGGATGAACTTCTGGTAGAAGCCGCAGAGTCCTAGAAACGACTGTACTTCCTTTTTGGTCTTGGGCCGAGGAGCGTCGAGTAGGCGTTTCACGGTCTTTTCTACCGGTCGCAGGCTTCCTTGACTTATGGTGTGTCCCAGAAATTCTAGTTCTGTGAATCCAATCTGACATTTGGTGGGTCTTGCCGTCAATCCCGTGTCTCTGAGGCGGGCGAGTAGTTGTTGTAGGAGAGTGACATGTTCCTCCCACGTAGGCGTAGCGATGAGGATGTCGTCCATAAACGAGTGTAGGTGCTCGCTGCTCAGGGGTGCCAGGAGTTTTCGCATCATGGCGCTGAAGATGCTGGGTGCGTTGTGGAGTCCGAATGGAAGCACGTTGAATTCGAAGTGTCCTTCCATAGTGCTGAAAGCTAGGTACTTTCGGACTTGTGGTTGTACTGGTATCTGATAGTATCCTTTGCTGAGGTCGATGCGTGAGAAGTACTTAGCGCGCTGTAGCTTGGCAAATAGGTCTGTCTGGTCCGGGAGTGGCTCTGGCTGGAACTGCGTTACCGCATTCAGGAGTCTGAAGTCGATGCACAGTCGATGCTCTCCGTTGGGTTTTCGCAACAATACCGTGCCTGCGCTGTAGGGTGAAGTAGACTCTGAGATGATTCCGGCTGCCAGTAGGGTGTCTATCTCTTCCTTGATGGCTCGCTGCTGAGACAGTGGCATCGGGTAGAGCTTCTGGCGGACGGGTGTTGGGTCGGTCACCGTTAAGGTTACTTCGACGAGGTCTGTCCTCCCTGGTCGGTCTGTTAGCACAGTCTGATGTTGTCGAATGACCTGTAGTACTTGCTGTCGCTGTTTAGCGGCTAGGTCTCCGTTGAGTATCACGTCTTTGTAGGTTTCTTTGGAGTGCAGGGGATACTCTACTGCATTGGTCTCCATGCTTTCTCCTTCTTCCGCGATGGCGATGGCTAACAAGTTGTGAGTGCTGGGGGTCGCTGGTCTGTCCGTATACTTCTTGAGGAGATTGATGTGGTGGTATCGGGCTCTCCCGTTCACCTCTACTTGGTAGACTGTCTTGGATTTCTTGGCAGTCACCCGGTACGGTCCTCTCCAAGCGATGTCCAGCTTGTTGGTTCCACTTGGAAGTAAGAGTAGCACTTGATCGCCGACTTGCAGTTCTCTGTCCTTCGCGTGGCGGTTGTAGTACTTCGCCTGACGGGCTCTTGCCTTCTTCAGTGCTTCACCAGCTTTCTTCCACGTTGCTTTGAGGGTTTCCTGCAGGTCTGCGACGTACTTGGTGGCACCTCTTGGTGTGTCGTCTATCTTGGCCTCCGTCCAACTTCTGCGTAGGGCTTCTAGCGGTCCTGCTAGAGGTCTGCCGAAAAGCAAAGTTGACGGGGTGTAGCCTGTGGCTGCATGGGGCGTTTCTCGGTATGCGAACAGTGCCGCATTCACGTAGGTGTCCCACGCTTCTGGATTGTCGTCGGCGACTTTCCTGAGGATGGTGAGAAGGGTTCCATTCAGTCTTTCTACTTGTCCGTTGCTGGCTGGGTGGTATGGTGGTGTGCGAATGTGATGAACTTGTATCAACTCGAACACGTCTTGCATCAGGCGGCCGGTGAACTGAGATCCGTTGTCCGTTCTAATGCTGTCCGGGAATCCGACTCTGGTAAAGATGGCGATGAGTGCATCTGCAATCTTCTTGGTGTCGATCGCTGGCAATGGGACTGCTTCGCACCACATCGTACATGCGTCGACGAGTGTGAGTAGGAATCTGTTCCGCTTCTTGGTCATGGGCAGTGGTCCTACTATGTCTACTGAGACTTGCTGGAATGGCACGCCGACTACTACTGATGGTCCTAAGGTAACTGGTACGGTGTGATGTCGCGGGGAATATCGTTGACATTGGTGGCAAGATTTCACGTAGCGCTTGACATCCTCCGTGATTCCTGGCCAATAGTAGTGTGCGCTGATTCTCTGCACTGTGGCTCCAATTCCCATGTGTCCGCTGAGTGGCATGCTGTGGCCTAGTTCTAGTACTTGGGCTCGAAGGGTGGCTGGCAGTACTAGTTGGGTGTGATCTCCATCTCCTTGTCGATGAAGAACTCCCTCTTCCATGTAGAAGTCTCCCTTGTGCGGGGGTGTGTGCGCCTTGGGTAGCTTCTGGAAGCACTTCGCTATCGAGGTGTCTTCTTTCTGTGCTGTTTTGATCTCTTCGAGTCCTGGATTCGGAGCGAACTCGGGCTGGGGTGGTTGGGTTTTAGCTTGGGCCCTGGTTTGCACTGCAGCTATCTCTACAGTTTTGGGGGGCGTGCCTAAGAACACATACCTACAACCTAGCACTAGATCATACAGGGGTTTCTGTAAAACAGCTGCTTGGATTCTTCCTGTGACGTACCTACTGTCTACTTCGATCCATGCTATTGGGCAAGTAGTCGTCGGTTTCGTCAAGTCTGCTCCTTGTAAGTCGACTGTCTTGTCTGTCAAGTCCGCGCGCGATACAAGAGATTCGCTAACTATCGCGTCGTAAGATAGACCTGTGTCATACAGACAGTTCGCTTCTTTTCCGTTGACCTTGACCGTGTCTGTCACCGATGGGTGATCTCCGATTGTGTGTGGCTTGCTACCGCTACTTTGAGTTAGAACTCTGTGCGCTGGCCGGCTTTCGCGCTCTTCCCTACGTTGTGCGGCCAACTTGAAACATTCTGCGGTGGAGTGATTGTTTCGGTTGCAGAACGAACAATACCGTCTCTGTTCTGCAGGACCTCTTTTCCCGAATTCCGTGTTGGGCCCTTTATTCTGCCCAGGTCTGGGGTTATTCGGCTTATTCGCGGTGCGCTCTTCCCGGTTAGGGCTTCGTTTCTGTGCCTCTTTCCCGTTAGGCTTTAGGTCTCGCCTGAAGCTCTTGGCTTCTCCGTGGGCGGCCACGTACCTATCTGCGACCTTGACCAGATCTTCTAGTCTTTCCGCGCCCTGCTCTACTGAGAATGTTCTCAGCTCGGGGGTCATGGTTTCCCGTAGCTGTTCCCATACTAACAGTTCGGTCAGTCCATCATACGTTTTAGCCGTGGCTGACTGGCTAATCCACTTATCCAGCGTTGTGGACAACCGATCCGCGAACTGCGCATAGCTCTCTCCTTTCACTCTCCGATTGGTGCGGAACTTTTGCCGGTAGCATTCTCCTGTCAGTTCGAATCCCGTTAGGAGTGCCTCTTTTACTTTGTGATAGTCAATCACTCTGTCAGTCGGTAGCTTACTGTAGATGTCATACGCCTTTCCCCTAAGCCCTTGGCTAAGCTTAAAAGACCAATGGGTGGGATCTAGTTTGTACTCTGTTGCTAGACGCTCAAACCTAGTCAGATAGAGATCTAGACCTTCTTCTCTCTCATTGAATGTTCCCAGTGGAAATGACATTCCTTGTACAGGGTTGGATGCTACCTCTAGCTGATCTGAGTGGGGAGGGGTTGAGGAAGAACTTGAAGCTCCTGATCCCAATCTTCTTAGCTCTAACTCATGCTGTCTGTCTTTTTCCTTTTCTGCCCTCTCATACTCCCATTTCCTAACTTCTGCTTCTCTCTCTGCTGCTAATGCTGCCTTCTTCTGTTCTACTTCTAATTCTAGTTTCTTCTGCTCTGCTTCTAATTCTAATTTCTTTTGCTCTCTTGCTGCTTCCAACTCTGCTTTCTTTTGCTCTGCTTCTAATTCTGCCTTTCTCTGTTCAGCTTCTAATTTCTTCGCTTCTCTCTCTGCTGCTCTCTCTGCCTTAGCCTCCTGTTTCTCTACCTCTGCATTGATATACGCAATTAGGTCTCCCCCTGCTAAGTGTAAAGCTTCCCCTAATTCCTTGAAGCGCAATCTCAAGGCCACTGGGTCAGACATTGCCAAACGTGTCTATGAACAACCTCTGAATCACGTGGAATACCAAAACACTAGCAATATTGCAAGTCAATAACAACAATGCAAAGACCATACAATTCGGAATCAATAATAGAATAAAACAAGAGTCAAATGGCATACAACAGTTACTTAAGCAAAACCTGCAAAAGAACAATGCAACATACAGGCACAAAAATATTTGAAGCAAAAAAGTTTTTAACTAAAGAATAGTGCACCACAACTGATCAGTCCTTGTTACAAGTATTCTAAGTTATTCTACCTCTACTGTTATCTAATTTTATTGTACTTAGATCCGGTTATACCCAATTCCTATTACACACAGATCCTAGCTAGGCTCGCCAATTAAAGTGTCACGTGGGGTTTATGGGCTCTGCACAATGGAATTATGGACCCTCACGTTTATTCGGTGGGAACTGCTAGTAGGTCACCCTATGAATTACTTTAATAAATTTATTTGTTTAGCTCGTTCTGTGTTACGGTTGGGGTACAGAAATAGATAGAAAAATGGTAAAAGATTACTGTCACACTAGCTTTCACACGGCTATGAATCATATGTAGTCCAGCCACTTGATACCAGTTAAAATCACACATTTATTTCTTCTACTCTATACAAGATTCTCTAAGTACTACTCTAACTTAAAAAGTCTCAGTCACTGCTAATAGTTCGATCGCTGATAGTCTAGGTAGCTGTTATATCTTCCTCGGGCACTTGCTATAATATCTCATGTAGATTTGGACTACTGTGGTCCGTTTTACAGTTTCTGAAGAGTTGGACTACTGTGGTCCTGTTATGATCAGTTTAAGTGCACTTCTGGGTGTACACTTAACTTTCTTATGGTGCGGTCGAAGTCCTTCTGTGAGGTAGCTTCTGGTACACCTTTGTAGTTGTGTAGTTGGGTTCCCTTGCCACGCTGTGGGGTCTGACAGGGTGTCTTTCAAGGCCGCTCTTTCCGTCTTGTGCAGTAGAGGATCCTCAACCAACTAGTCGTTTCTGTGGAGTGGGGCACACAGGATAGCTCGGGATAGCTCGGGATAGCTCGCCTGCTCGTCTGTTTGACAAGTTCAGGCCCGTGTTGACTAAATAGAATTCTGAGATTCTAAGTCCTGCTTCCTGGTCTATGAGTGAAGATAGTTCTCTGCTAGCTAAGTAGATGTTACTTCTTCCTCGTCTCACACACGACTGACCAAACTGTGTTAGGCTCTGACACAGTCAATACTGCTCTACCCACTGAGCCTGCTCTGATTGGTTAAACGGTCCGATTCAAAGCTCAAGTGTTGATTGAGTCACTACGCTGTGTGGGTCAGGCTCGCAGTGTGCTGTCTGCTGTGTAATTTAATTGCTGCTGTGTAATAGTCTAACTTCTCTACTGTTACAAAGACTACACATGGCTAAATAGTCAACAAGCAGAGTTAAGACTAGCCAGTTCGTGACACCACAGATGATCGCTTAACCAGCGTACTCCATCTTTCCCTGTCCTCATCAACCCTGATGGTTTCGCTCAGTGTCAAACCAGTCCATTCTCGAATGTTGTCCTCCCACCTCTTTTTCGGTCTCCATCTTCTTCTACCTCCTTACACTGTGCCTTGCAGGATGGTCTTTGCAAGACCTGATGATCTGGTGACGTGGCCATACCATCGGAGTTTCAGTTTTTTTCACCACTGTAAGCAGGTCATCGTGTTGTCCAATGGCTTGTGTGATGGTCTGTCGGACTTCGTAGTTGATGATGTGCTGGGTTTAGGAAATGCACAGAAGTCTTCTGTAGCACCTCATCTCCATGCTTTGTATTCTTTGTTGTAGATCTGCTGTGAGGGTCCATATTTATCATGCATATAGGAAGATGGAGATGACAAGTGAGCGCAGCAATCTTACCTTGGAATGTAATCTGATGGTCCTGGGGCAGGGATAGCTCAGTGGTCAGAGCGCACGACTTGTGTGAGTGCGTCTTGGGCGACGTGGGTTCGAATCCTGACTTCAGCAAACAGTTTTGTGACTGCTGGATATTACGGGCCAGCGCCTTGAGAAGCTCTCTGAGCTTGTAAGTGCGCTATATAAAAGAAATCTCTTTCCTGTCTTTCCAAATTGGCTTCAACCTCGCCGAGGCAGCAGTTGCTTGTGCGATCCTGGAAAGGACTTCCTGTCGTCACCCATTGAGCCTATGGAATGGAAATAAGTGCAGAGAAGACCAAAATTATAACCAACAGCATCAATGGCATCAACACGGACATCAAAGTCCAATGCCAATCCTTCAACACAGTGCATAGCTTCGAAGGCATTGTCTATCTATCTATCTATCTATCTATCTATCTATCTATCTATCTATCTATCTATCTATCTATCTATCTATCTATCTATCTATCTATCTATCTATCTATCTATCTATCTATCTATCTATCTATCTATCTATCTATCTATCTATCTATCTATCTATCTATCTATCTATCTATCTATCTATCTATCTATCTATCTATCTATCTATCTATCTATCTCCACAATGCCTTATTTACCTATATAATGATTTATTTACGTAAACAATGTATTGTTTAGGTAAATAATAAGTTATATTTTGAGAAAATATATTAACTATAGAAATCTTACATTGTTTGTAAACCACCGAACAAAATCGCAAAGAAATATTTTATACATGGCAATTCCAAAGAGGTGATGGTTGTGATAGCAGATGTAATGTTAATGCTAGGGCGTAGACTGATTTTGCTGATGGTACTAGACAAAGTTCAGGAATCTGTTATTTTAAAGTCTTTTCACATTACAGTCATTTTAGACCTTGGATAATATTTGCCACCCATACGGAGGATAATAAATAATATAGCACGGCAGCTAATGAGCACGCCAACCAGGACAAGGGGACATTAAAAAATGTTCTTAACAAGCCCATTTAATTATAGTCTTCACCTATCAATTGAAATACTTACTATACCCACCGACCTCCACCTATGCATTGAAACAATTAGCGGACTGATAGCAGCAGCAAGTGCTCACAACCGCTTTGTTGTTTGGGGATCAAGGAATGGTCGAACCTCTGCAAGACAAGCTCCAAAGTGATTTAGAACCCTAGGGGAGAGGGACAGGGTGAGGGAGAGAAAGTGAGCAGGATGGAAAGGTAGGGGTAGGGGGATGGGATTTCCAATCTGAGGATTACTGTACGGTGGAAGCTCTTTGTTTGCTGAGAAAACACTCCGAAAGTCATCTCTACGAGCGATAGTGTTATGCTATTTTGGTTTATCTTTGACTACCAAGGAACTGTAGACCATCTCGTGGACCTGAGAGATAATGAACATAACTGAAGAGCTCAACTGAACGTAATGCAAACAAAAATATAGTTACTGTATGACACTCTACCCATTTTCACATTGACAACTTAGCATTTCGCTCCTTTAATCTTCTTTTTACCCCACTCAGAATGTAGGCTACACGGATGGGAGGCGGGTGTGAGGATATGAGGGAATAGGGGACGGTTTACGAGGGGGAGGGGGAGAGGTGGGGAAGAGGAAGAAGTTTAATCACTTTCTTTAACACCATAACCAGAGAAAGAGAGAGAGAGAGAGAGAGAGAGAGGGAGAGAGAGAGAGAGAGAGAGAGAGAGAGAGAGAGTTTGACAGTTTAAATGGCTAGGTTTTCGAGAGTGTATATTTTAAAAATTTCTTCTATTACAGGCAGGCTAAAGGTATGCAGAGGAGATAGTAAGCGACCCGCGGGGATTCCACTCCACTTTCCCTCCCTTCACACGCGTTAACAATTATACATGATCAAAAAGTTGAAAGCACTTTCACAGCGCGCGATTACGTAAAAACCCTGGCTTGTAGGCACTATTCAATTCTGAATACAGCAGCATCCTTCAAGTTCCGGGTTTCCTAGTTTATCCGAGCGCATTTGCGCATGCGCCAGGTCATGTCGGGCCGGCTTTTTCACGAAGTTCTTAGGCGTCATAACCCTAACCCTAACCCTAACCCTAAACTCTAACCCAAACCCTAACCCTAACCCTTACGAAGACTATGATAGCACTGTGCGCATGCGTCGAATTTTGTAACGCGTCGACCAATCAGAATGCTCCCATTCGCTCCCAGCCCGGCTAAGATACTAGGAACTGTGACGATGTCACACCGGGTTAGGTTATCAGGTTTAGAACATTGTACTAGTCACGGCCAGGTATTGTAGGTCTTGGTAAGAAGTATATGTACCCAGCAACGTTGTTACTCAAAAGAACCAGGAAGTTTACCATAGGCTACGCTTGACACTCGCTGTCCCGTCTGCTCACGTGAAGGTTTTCCAAGGGACGCGTCGGAAATCATGAAGTGACTGTCTTAAGAGACTCTGGCTGCAGTGGGGTCATCGTCAGAGAAGATCTAATCGCTAAAGAACAGTTCACTGGCGATTCTAAGTGGACACTTATGGCCGACAGCAAATGTGTGAAAGCGCCAGTTGCGAAGATCTTAGATTATTTCATTTTAGACGATTAGTCATTAATTCCCTCTTATCCATACTAACAAATGCACGCACACATAAAAGTTACACTCCCCACCGTGGGCGTGCCGGGGGTTTCTTTATAAATAGTATCCCCACTTTGTGGAAATGTAGTGCTTTAAATTAACCTATTTCTGTCATTCTCATGTGTTCTTTCTCGTTCCTAAGCTGTTCTATCAATCTACTATCTTCTTCGCTAGACCAATCCTATCCTATCCTATCCCGTAACTCGAAGGTCATTGGTGCACCACAGAGATCGTTTAACCAACGTACTTCATCTTTCTCTGTCCTCAGCTAGACCAGTCAGCTAGCTTTTTTCTTGAAAACTCTCCCAAAACTCCTCATTTGTGTATAGGGTATGTTAGGGCTATTGGACGCTTTCTGCCAAATGGTCACTAGGGCTTTCTATGGTGTTATTATTTACCAATGTAGGCATTTTATGTTTGTGTTTTGCTAATATTTTATAATGATGTTTATATTCTATTATAAATTATAGTAAAGCGTCAGCGTCCCCCCTGAATGGGATGACTTTATTGTAAAGTTGCCGGCTGGTGGAATGCCTGCAGTGTTACCATTAGGATTGTTTCAGCAGATCTTTTATACGCATCAGGGGTGAGTCCTCTTTCAACCAAGGTTGTGGACCTGATTTGGCTCTTTGTTAATTTCGTAATAGGATCTACATACATATCTGGTTTTAATTTTCAGATAACAAGGGACAATACAGTTTCCCACCCCCACAAAAAATTGTGATAGAAAAGGAAAACAAGCAGAAGAGAAAGAGAGAGAGAGAGAGAGAGAGAGAGAGAGAGAGAGAGAGAGAGAGAGAGAGAGAGAGAGAGAGAGAGAGAGAGAACATCATGAGTCATTATTTTACAAATTATACAAAACCAGAATTATCTGGCAGTTAAAAGTACACCAATACATTTAACAACAGTATAAGATAAAAGCGCTTATCTGCCATTATACAGTGGTAAGTACTGGGGACATGCTTGTAAACATTCTTTTAAATATATTTCGTTTGTAAAAACGCCATACTTTTTTCTACTTCATATTGACTTTTCAGCACATATGTAAAGGACATGCGAAGTGAAATCTTTTTTTTCCAGCAAGCATTTGTAAATTAATGATTTTGATAATAAAATTAACAAGTCTAATATTGTGTCCGTTCTTATATTTCTGTCACAGCCAAATATTACGAGACGTTCGCTGACATGGGACGCAACAGGATTATAACAATTAGAAGTTCAAACCGTTTGAACGAAATGAAACTAAATGAAAAAGCGTTGTATGTTTTCCCTTTCATCTTCACAAAAAGGTACAATCAATACTCTGTTCAACTCCAATACAAGATAATACTATATTGGTTCCTATTATTCTATGTATTATTCTAATTTGCAGCCACTGCAATTTGATTTCTCCAATTTCTTATCTTTTCGTTTTTTTTCCATTATACTAAGCGCACTATTCTCCCGTCCCAGTTTTTACAATAGTTTGGTTTTATTTCATCTGTAACTAATGTATCATAAAATATTATCGCCCCTCTCGTAGTTGTACCTTTAAACACTTTACCATTGTTATAATCAACAAAGTTAGTGTTTGCTAGCTGTAGTCAACTCCGGCGAACATATTTCGTAAACAAACATAATACACTAAGAAATTAGTAGTAATTCTATATTTCTCAACAAAGGCTTCATAACGTAAAACATTGCCAAATATTCAACAAACACATATGCACCGTTTTCAAACCAATCTGGAAAGTAAATTGATTTCGCTTGAACTAAAATATTATTATTACAAAATAATTGCTCCGAATAAATTTCCTCAGCGAAGTCAAGTATAATTTTTGTCTCCCAGAATTGTATACGCCCTAAGAATGTCATACCAGAAATGGTTAACATTTTCTTCAATAAACAATTTGTTACCAAGCTTATTAATTAACAACATCTGTTCATTTACAATTTTAATTATATTTTTCCATTTATGTTTTAGGCCTCATCAACTTTCTTATCTAGGTTATTTTTAACGCGTTCAAGTAATAGTGCCAATTAGGTCCTTGGCAAGCAACGCCCAAAAAAGAAACCGTGGATATGAACTTTTGGACCTGTTTGACAAACGAATAGAGATGACAAAGAAAAAGAACACCTCACAAGAGGCTGATGCCTACCGAAAAATCAACAATTACATCCGGGAAGGCATGCGCACATTACAGGAAAACTGGATAGAAGAGCAATGCCAGAAAATAGAGAACAATCTGAACAAGAACAACAACAAGAAGTCCCACTGGACTGTGAAGCGGCTGACTAGTGTTAAACAGCCCAAGGTCTCCACGATCCAAAGCAAGTCTGGCATATGCCTTACAGAAGAACAAGAAGTCTTGTATAGATGGATTGAGTACTGCTCTGACCTTTACAAACAAACACCAAACGGAGACCCCTCAGTTTTAGTATGTCCCCAGAACGGAGAACAGGAAGAAATCTTCCCAATTCTCCGAGAAGAAGTTGAGGTAGCAGTGCAATCACTGAAGAAGGGGAAGTCAGCGGGAGTAGACAACATATCCGCGGAATTGCTTCAAGCACGTGGAGAAGCCATGATTGACGTCCCCCTCTCTCCTCCCTTTCCCCTCTCCCCCCACACCATTATCTGTAATAAGATCTGTCAGAGTGGGGAGTGGCCTACACCATGTTGTTATCACTCTTCCCATAAAGAGTAACCTTCAGGAGTGTGAAAATCAGCCTCATCAGCCATCTCGGCAAGGTCCTCCTGAAAATAATACTCAACAGGTTGAAACCTCAAGCTGAACAAATAATAGCTAAAGAACAAGCAGGATTCAGGGTAAGGCGAAGTGCCACTGAACAGATTTTCAACCTCAGAATAATCTGTGAGAAATACCTACAGCACCAGCAACATCTAAATCATGTGTTTGTAGACTTCAAGAAAGCGTTTGACCTAGTCTGGCATGCAGCTCTGTAGGCAACCATGAGAGTATACAACATCAGCCCTAAAATTATTGACGTCATCAAAAGCCGGTATGACAAGGCTACCAGTGCAGTCCTCCACAACAGCGCCATCGGGAACTGGTTCAGAACAATAATCGGTGTGTGTCAAGGATGCCTACTCTCTGTAACACTCTTCAACTTCCTGCTAGAGCGCATCATGACAGATGCTTTTGCAGATTACGAAGGCATAATCAGCATAGGGGATAGAGCAATCTCCAACCTCCGTTTTGCGGATGACATTGATGCATTGGCTGGAGAGGAACAAGAACTTGAACAGCTGGTATGGAGGCTTGACGCCACCTCCAGAGCCTATGAAATGGAAATAAGTGCAGAGAAAACTAAAATGATGACCACAGTTATAGGAGCTTCGACAAGATCAACGACTTAAGCACAGCAACCTGACCAGCTGGCGTTTACTGACGTTTTAACCCTATCTTGTGCAGTATCTTAATTTCTAGAAATTTTGCTACAAAATGTAATTTAACACAGTCTTTAAGTCATTTGTAAAAATAATTCCAAGTATCTTAAATGTCTCTGGGTTCCAGTCCATTTGCAGATGGGGCATGTAGACAACGAATACGAATACTTTATTATCTCAACAGAGAAATTCCATCATGGTGCCAACATAGTGCATAACAATGATTTAACAATTGGCAAAATACACAAACGCATAGAATATAAAGTCTTGCTTTGGAGCAATATATTGCAAAACACATTCCACATTGAACTAAGTCATATTACATCAAAATCACAGACAATGTTGAAAGGCAAAAGATAAAAAAGTGAATGATTAAATCCTGAAACAATTAAATAGCAGTGTTGGAGATCACGTACAATCGTACGTGTTTCACGTACTGAGTTGGGAAATCACGTAACGGAAATGTAATGAAAGGGTATAAACACGCACAAAGTCAGTGCCAAAGGGGTATGAACACGTAAAGCTAAGTTGTTGGGAGGTATCATCAGGTACAACTATATCGGTCGTGGTACAGCTTTCGCTCGATTTGGATCGTGTGCTCGATTTGGATCCTGTGCCTGTGCGTCCTGCGCAACCGCCTACCACCCTCTCTCCCCCTCCTATTCATTCTGTTGCTTCGGAGAAACAGCCAATCATATGCACGATAATATTCACTCTTTTTTCTCGATGCTTTTGATTGGCTAAACAACCCAACATTAAACATGGCCGACAAGCAGCGATCTGAGGGGAAGCCGAAGAAAAGGAAAAATAAAGCAGACAAAAGTAATTGCTCAAAAAAATTAAAACAAGATGAAGGAAAAGAAAAACAAACTTTTATGTCAGCCTTTGGCTTTGAGTGCTCGGTAAGAGAAGAAAGATGAGCCGCAACTGGGCCCTGCTGAAGAAACTCAAACTGATGAAAAGACTTTCCACGCAAAGTGTTTATTAGGTATGTTGGTGTACCCCCTAAAAAACTGAAAGGGGGTATAAAAACCCCCTTATGTTTGCAATGAGGGTATGAAAACCCCCACATGTTTTGGTTGAGGGTATAAATACCCCTAGCATAAAAACTTTCTCCATCACTGAAATAGGTACATACATAACATTTAAATTCATCATACTCTCGCTAATTCGTGTACATACACACACACACGCACACACACATACATACACGCATGCCGACCTACCCAACATTGTGAGGTATGCAACATTTTTGCATCGTTATGAGGTACATAAACTTCATAGCATATTTCACTTAATATTAGATTATGCTGACCGTTTCCAATTCTAACACAATTACAGAGCAATGACGAATGTTTTTCATCGAGAGTAAGCCCAAAACAGTTACCTTGAAACTGGACGCCATGATTGTGCTAACGTTGTGATGAAAGCGCATGAATATTCATGAGGTAAACAGGAAGTACATCATAGGTATGTTACAATGTTGCAAACTTTTGAAAAAGAAATGTTGTACCACTTTTTATTTGACATTTATTTGTTTGTTTGTTGTTGTTTAAAAAAAAAATAAAATTACATAAATAAAAAATAAATATGGGTGGCAGTATTATATAGGGTATGTAAGTGTAATCTGGATGTAAATACTTAGCAGATGTGACTTAGCCCTTAATTTTTCAAACTAGCTAACCAAACCATAGCATCACTCTTCTCCCGCAGCTTTACATAGGTTGATCATTATCAGTCTCTTTTAAAACTGAACAAATTAATATTCTGTGAAGATGTTGCTGTTTTTTCTGTTGGTTAGTTATTTTGCATGAAAGTTTTACCCTTATTAATCCTTTCACTGCTTATGAGGAGAAAAGTGACGACAAATTCAAATGACGTGTTAACTCGTCATCATTGTGACGTTTAGCTCAAAACATGATCTGTTTAATATTTGTAAGTTAGGTATGATAACCCTTTTCGCTCCCCGCCTCCACTCCATTCACATGCAGGCAAAGCTGATCTATGCGCCCAAAAGATATTAGATGAAAAGGACGCTATACCGCTCACCTATATAATCATAAATACAAAAATAGGAATGTGACTGCCTCTCAATCTCACGATCTCTTATTGGGAATAAAAAAAATAACTAACAAAATTAAACCATTAAAAAAAATTAGTAAAAATATTTGTAAAATTTCCTTATATTTGTTTAGAAAATGTAATAATTTTTCAGAAATGTATAAGAGTTACTCAATT
Organism: Oncomelania hupensis; assembly: GCA_036898135.1. Classification (NCBI taxonomy): domain Eukaryota; kingdom Metazoa; phylum Mollusca; class Gastropoda; order Littorinimorpha; family Pomatiopsidae; genus Oncomelania; species Oncomelania hupensis. The sequence goes on from JBAHVR010000302.1 coordinate 474,845, forward strand.
ATTTTTTAATACTGTTCCTACCCTATCCTATCCCGCAGTTCGAAGGTCATTGGGGCACCACAGATGATTCACCACCACCATTACATTACAAACAACAAACAAGCATAAGTATTCAGTGCTCGAGTCAGCCTGTGTTGGCTTCGTGGCGCAGTGGATTAATCGCCGGTTTTCTATGCCGAAGGTCGCGAGTTCGATTCCCGCAAGGGGCGAACGTATGTGACTTAGGTACGAGACTATTGAGGTAACCGAGGGTTTTCTCCGGGCACTCCGGTTTCCTCCCTCCCTTCAATAATGGTACTGGACGCAGTCAATATAAAAATTTCAAAAAAATAGAATTCAATTTTCTTTCCGTCTTCCAGTAGCGATCTCCCTGCCTTTACACCACCTTTTCGAGTGATGGATGTGTATTTGTTGTGTGTGTGGATGAAACAGGCGGCGAGCGTGTATGTTGGTACAGATCGCCGCGCTTTGATTGATTTGGGGAAAGGAGCGTATATAGCATCCAGTATTATTATTATTATTATTATTATTATTATTATTATTATTATTATTATTATTATTATTATTATTATTACTACGATAGTTTAACCAGCTTACTGCATTTTTCTCTGTCCTCAGCAATCCTCGTGGCTTCGCTCAGTGTCAGTCCACTCCATTCTCGAATGGTGTCCTCCCACGTCTTTTTCTGTCTACCTCTTCTTCATTTTGCATAGCTGTCGGTCCATATTATTAGATTATTGTTTATGTGCTTCAATTGAATGTAAAACATTGGAACCTCCAATATGTGAGCATTCAAACTGCACTCCAAATGTAATTTCATAATAAAGGGACCACATTACAACGGAAACAAAGGCAAGGCACACATGCCACTCATTCAAAACCAAACGATTTCAAACTTGTATTAACGAATTGTAAACGAATCTGGAGTCTGTTTTTTCCTTTGTTTATTTTGTTGTTTTTGTTTGTTTGTTCAATGTATACTCTATAAACCAGTCGGAAAGGATTGCTCCATTACAAAGGTTTAACTCATATTTTAAGTAAACGTATCAGTCATAAATATAGGTCACATAATAGGCGAGGTATACTGGAGTGACGGGCATTGGAGGTTTTACAGTATGTAAAATGTTTGTGGAAATACAGGATACAGTTGAAGTCAAATTTTGAAAGACAAAGTTGTGATTTACTTTAATGTTTGTCGTACATGAATAATAATAATAATAATAATAATAATAATAATAATAATAATAATAATAATAATAATAATAATAATAATAACTGGCATTTATAAAGCGCCTACCCTAAGGATCTAAGCGCTTATACACGCACACTTTCTTACGCAAACACATATACACACTATACATATTCTTTAATTATAAGACAAGTTACAACATAATGTTGATTCACCACCACCATTACATTACAAACAACAAACAAGCATAACTATTCAGTGCCCGAGTCAGCATGTTAGTGTCTGCACTGTCATACAATGGGCCAAAATATTAAAATTATTTCCCTTGAATATGCAAATGTTCAGCCGATAGGTGCGCCAATAGTCGCGTACTTCCATGTTCAGGTCGTGGATCAAAATCTACAGTTTTAAGTCTTTTTTTGATGTCGGTATATATCTTCAGCTTTCATAGGCGACCCCGAATGTTTGTTTGCTTGGTGAAATGTTTGGAGTGATTATGTACAACATGTACTACAAACGATTTATTTTGTGAAAAGTCTGTCAGGCCGAGCAAGACACATCTTACATGCTTACAGTGTGCAGAAGGCCCCATGCCTGCAGCGCATTCACACTGACATTCCAAAACTGTTCCTTTTTTTGTCAAAGAAATGTCAACTTTGTACATAAGACCAGTTTTCATTTCAGCCCGAACTTCAGCATGAATGTATTGTAAGTAACTGAACTCCGGTGTTGCTATGTCTCCTTTGCCAAAGTTGTCATTTCGATCATACGACTCAAGTCTGAAATCATACATAATATTTTTTTTTAATAGTCTAGTCATATTATATATATATATATATTAATAATAACAAATTTTTATAGAGTTCGGTACTCCAGCAGATGGCGTGACGTTGTTGTTGTTTGTAGATTATAGTCACACGACGCTTTCGCATATAGGTGACTACTGGACCGATTTATACTGACACCAGCGGGCCAGTTGTTGGTAAAGGGGAAAAATAATATGATCACACGTTGACCAATCCGGGATTCGAACCAGCGACCTTTCGGTTACTAGCAAGACGCTCTTACCAACTGAGCTACCCGGCCCCACATCGCTTGACGCAACACGGTGTACAGTTATTACAAGGGGCTCGATCACGTAGGCCTATTTACTACCGGAAGTACGCTACCCTAGGCGCACTCTATCGGATTGTCTTCCCCGAAGGTGGAGTTTTTTGGCTCATTAATCTGGTTTGTGTTATTTTGTTTCTGTATAAACACATCATCAAACAATTGACATACATTCCCTCTTTTATTCAGAAGAAACAAAATCAACAGGCGATCTAAATTTACAGGTCAAGGAATTTAACTTTGAACAATGAATAAATGCTAGCAGCAACAAGAACACTATGGAAATAAGTTCAAATGTTTTTTTCTTTTCCAGACAAAATTATATATTTGCAAATTTTTAAACTAAATTTGTGTTCACACATGAAAACGAGAGCAAAAAAAGTGTACTATTAATTGTCATATTTGACTAACATTTGTTGACACTGTGACCTTGACTGTTAGTCTTTCAATCACTGATACATTTCGACCTCTCGTGGCTATAAATTCAACATACCAGGTATAAAACAGACGGACGGACAGACGTTTGTTTGGATATCATTTTTGGACTGACTATTTAAGTCTATCTCGCGCAAATTTGCACAAATCGAGACACTTCATTTTTGGGCTAGTACGATGTAAATCAAAAATAGGTTTTGCGTAATTAGACAGGTTACAGTACACAGACATAGGTTCCGCGTAATTAACTAGGTGACATTATTTGCACAGACGGGATGGACCACAGGCGCTTGTATCTGGACACACGAAAGACACGTCACAGGCAACCTCATAGTGCTATGTACATAAGTTTTAGAATTGGCCGGTGGTTTACTGTACGTCCACTTCACATACACACTCCACCGACACCTCACAGTGCAAAACTTGGAAGCTGATGGACAAGTATGCAGTGGATTTGGAGAAAAAAATCTAGTATTAAATTGTAATTAATTAATCAATTGCTATGTTTTATTGTATTAAGATTAATTGTAATCTAAATTAATAATTTGTTATAATAATTATTATTAAATTTATTGAAAATTATTGTATACACGTTATGTCTTAGTTCAATACATTTATAAAATAACATGCAGTGACCAAGAATTGCTGAAAATTAACAAGCGTACTCTTTGCTACGTACTGTATAAAATGTAATAAGCGTATTTTCATAAAATGGTGTACGCCTGTAATTATTCACCCCGCCTGTATACATAGGTTTCACTCTGTCTCTCTGTCTGTCTGTCGGTGTGTGTGCCCAGCAATATTTCTGGTAATTACAGGCCCACTAAACTCAAACTTGGCATACAGGAGTCCTTCAATGACTGGTTAATGCACAATAAAAAAAATAATAAAATTCTTAGCTTTTTCTGAAGGGCCACAGCCTCAATGCAGTGCTAAAATCAATAATGTAAAAAAAAAATCTTTGCTGATTATTGTTCGATGGAGCTAACTCTTCAAGTCCCAGGAATGTGTGCACTGAAAACTGGGTGGATTGACTAAAAGCATGGCGATGTACGGAAAGTGATGGGTTTTTTGTAGAGTGTAAAATGGTCACGTTAGTGTCCTGCACCTGTTAGTAATTAACTTCTTTAACATAATTTAGGTACACTTTTAATAACAAAGGTCAAGAGATCTGTGTAAGTAATGGTGAAAGAGTGTGTATAACATTCTAGCGCGTATGTTGGTATAGATCGCAGCACTTTGACTCGAGTTCTACCAGGCTGAATAAAAACGCTATATATGTCAAATTCGATATAATATTACTTCATTATCTTTTGATCCGCATAACTTCTCGCTCTATTCAAGTAATTTTTAAAGTCATCTTAAAATGAACCAAAAAAAAAATGGCGAGCGTTGTGGCCGAGTGGTCAAACGCAGGATTAACTTTCCTTGTCCACAGGCCAGAAACCAATGGTGCCTGACAGGTGTGGGATCGATACAGCATCTTGGCGTAATGTTTCTTCGAATTTTATTTTCTTTCGACTCGGGCAACGTCTCGAGGGTTTTCTCCGGGTTCTTCGGTTTGCTCACCTAGCAAAATAAACATTAAAAAAACACAACTAATGTTAGGTAGGTTGGGTTTGGGTGCGCCACAGGTTGCGACTACGCCTTCCCCAGGGGAGGCGGCCCAGAATTTCCTGATAAAAAGGGACAATAAAGTGTCAAAAAAATTTGACGTCAAAAATGAAAATGACAATCCCGCAAAGGGGAGAGGGGGAAAGGGGAAACTTGCTCACAATGTGACACTATTCAATGATGATTTGTTTGATTTTAATGTCTTTTTCGCCGAAATGATAAGACCAACAAAAAAAATAATAATAAAATAAAATAAAATAAAATAAAATAAATAATAATAATAATAATAATAATAATAATAATAATAATAATAATAATAATAATAATAATAATAATAATAATAATAATAATAATACAATTTATTAAAAAAAATAATAACAAAAAAATAAAATAAATAAATAAATAAATAAATAAAATTGAGAAACGAAAAGAAAAGAAGGAGTTGTAATTAAACATCAGTTATCACAAATACTGACCAATTGGAGAACCAATTAACGTTTTCGCTAGGCTAATGCATACATCAAAACTAATGTTATCCAAAGCTGTCATATTGTTAGGTAGACTGTCACGCAATTTATCGCATTCAAATAAAACATGTTTCAAAGAAAGCATTTAATTACATACGCATTTGATATTTTTACAATAGTTAGTTTTTATAGAATTTAGATATATTCTATAAGCCATCGTCACTACGGACCTGGGGATTCCATTATGTTGCTCAAATAGGAGATTGAAATGACATTTCTTTTTAACTTCCTTTTCAGTTATAACTTGCATCTCTTTAATTGACAATGATATATTTAACTTTACTACATCATTGTTTTCGGCATCATGTTTTGCAGCTCGATCAGCCCAGTCATTAAAGAGAAAACCACAATGAGAAGGAACCCAACAAAAGTTAACATGTGTTCCATTAATTATAATACTATGAATCAAGTACTTAATTTCAAAAATTATTTCTTTTCTGTCTTTACTGTTATTAGAATTTAATGCCTCTAAAACTGATTTTGAGTCTACTCATATAACTACACTATAGAAATGTAATGGTATATTTATTATTCTATTTAAAGCCATAAGTATTGCTATCAATTCTGCAGTGAAAATTGAATATCCTTTTCCTAAATAAAATGATTCTGTAATTTTAAAATCAGGAATAACAAAACCTGCTCCAGCATTACCATTTTCAAGGACCGATCCGTCGGTGTATATCTTAAGTTGTTTCGAATATTTATCATATAAATGATAACGAACATCAATTATCATAAAATCTGAGTTCATATTCTTGTTTTCGTTTGTAAAATTAATGTCATAGTTAGCTTTTTCAAGTTCCCATACAGGTATTGGAGACACTACGTTCTTGTTACATATAAAATCTTGATTTTCAAAATGTTTTGGAACTATATCATTTGTGTAAGTTGCTATTGTTTGAAAACATTTAATTTTTTGGGAATGTTTATAATAATATACATCTGATTTAAAATATAGTTCCTCATTCGTACTGTTATCTACTGCAGTTGCTCTTATAACATATTTTGCACACGATAATTTTCTCCAAACGTCTAAAGGCATAACTCCCGCTGTTTCATAAGCGCGTATTGTTTTAGTATGTTCAATGATGATTCTCCTAATTAAGTTGATATTCTGCAGACTGCCTGACAAAAATTATTCCAACCTATTTGGGAAGATCTACAACGAAGAATACACAGCATGGAGATGAGGTGCTACCGAAGACTTCTGGGCATTTGCTATACCCAGCACACACCAACAACGAAGTCCGACAGACGATCACGCAAGCCATTGGACAACACGATGACATGCTCACAGTGGTGAAGAAACGGAAACTTCGATGGTATGGCCACGTCACCAGAGCATCAGGCCTTGCAAAAACCATCCTGCAAGGCACGGTGCAAGAGGGAGACAGAAAAAGAGGTGGGAGGACAACATTCGAGATTGGACTGGTTTGACACTGAGCGAAACCATAAGGGTTGCTGAGAACAGAGAAAGATGGAGTACGCTGGTTAAACAATCATTTGTGCTGCCCCAACGACCTTTGAGTTACGGGATAGGATAGGATAGTATTTGGGAATGCCAATATGAATGTCGTCAAATGACAGAGGACTGAGTGTCCTAGAGTTGCAATGAATCACAGGCTCACCATTGCGAATACTCTGTTTTCGCAGGACCTGTCAAGAAGAACGAAATGGCGTGCCTCAAACGGGCATGTCCATAACCAGATCGACTTCATTCTGCCGCCAAGTCAAGCATCAACAAGGCAAACACAAGACTTAACCAAGAGCTGACATCGAGAGTGTCCATGACCTGGTGTTATTGGTCTTGAAGCTGAAGATAGAGATGAATTTCAGGCAGCCACCATCAGAATCAAGTTCAACTTGGACCAGCTCGCAGACCCTGAATGGGAAGCAGTTTTCCAACTTCAGTTAGGTAGAAGATTTGCAGCAATAAACCTGGTAAACCGTGATGTAAATGAGCTGACAAACAGCTTTAGCGAAGCCGCTTGGGAGAAAACAGAGTAGATCGTGGGTCGACAGAGAAAAAAGATTCAACCCTTGGTCACAGGTCAGGTGCTCGACCTTTGTGATACGCGCAGAATGTTGAAAGGACCTATAGACACTCCAACTCACAGGCAGCCGAGGAATATTGCAAAGCCAACGGCTTGTTTCGTTGGAAGATGACAGAAACAAAATAGGACGCCCTTACAAAAATTGACACAATGTTAATACGCTGCAAAATATTGAAGGTTATACTTTTGGTACAATAATGTTATACCAAATCCATTTTCATGTACCCAACAGAACGGTGCTCACTGAACAGTTAGTATATTGTTGGCATATTTCAATTTTACTTCGATATGCTGGAAATGAACCAAAAATTGAAGATGCAGGGCCGGACCTGGGAAAAGTCAAAATGGGGGGTGGGGGGGTTACAGATTCAGCGAAGGCGAGAAGCGCCGAGCCTTCTAGGGGGGTCCGGGAGCATGCCTCCCCGGGAAATTTTTTTGTTCAAGGATGCAAAATGGTGCAATCTGGTGCAATCTGAACCTTGAAAAAGCCATTTGTGATGGTCTGGGACTTTGAGCTTTTTTAACAATTGAACTGACAAACTCTGGGGTACAAAAAATATCCTCTGCCCTCTGCCCCTCCTTTAAAAAACAACAACAACGCACACACACACACACAAACATTTATTTATCAGCAGAGATGTTTTGTATACTATTATTATTCACTACTTTTTGTCGACCGTTAACGGTATAATGCTTTACCTTGTAGTTTATGAACATCTTGTTCTTCTGTAAGGCATATGCCAAACTTGCTTTGGATCGTGGAGTCCTTGGGCTGCTTGACACTTGTCAGCCGCTTCACAGTCTGGTAGGCCTTCTTGCTGTTGTTCTTGTTCAGACTGTTCTCTATTTCCTGGCATTGATCTTATATCCAGTTCTCCTTTGCTGTGCGCATGCCTTTTCGGATGTCATTGTTGGTTTTTCGGTAGACTCAGCTCCCTGTGAGGTGTTCTTTTTCTTTTTCATCTCTCTTCGTTTATCACACAGATCCAAAAGTTCAGGTGTGATCCACGGCTTCTTCTTTGGTCGGTGCTTGCCAAGGATCTCAGTGGCGGCATCTGTCATAGCTGAGTGGAAGGTGGTGTTCATGGTGTTGACATCTACTTCACCAGCCCCCAAAATGAGCAGGGATGCAAATAGTTCTGCCACCTCCGGGTCTTGCAGTTTGTCCAGGTCGAACTTCAGTCTAGTGCACTTTGCTGTGTTTACTCTCTTCAAGTGGAGCCGGAAAGACATCATCACGAGATCGTGGTCACTTTCGATGTCTGCTCCTGGAAAAGTGCGTGTCCTGCCAATGTTGATGCTTGATCTGAAGCGTTTCTTGACCATGATGTAGTCTATCTTGTTGTGATGCTCCCCGCCGGGACTGTGCCATGTCAAGAAGTCTTGGACAGATGGACAGAGTACTGCTCTGACCTTTACAACCATACACGAAATGGAGACCCATCAGTTCTAGCATGTCCCGAGAACAGAGAAGAAGAAGAAATCCTCCCAATTCTCCGGGAAGAAGTTGAGGCAGCAGTGCAATCGCTAAAGAAAGGGAAGTCAGCGGGAGTGGACAACATACCCGCGGAACTGCTACAAGCAGGAGGAGTAGCGATGATTGATGCCCTCACCATTATCTGTAACAAGATCTGGCAGAGTGGGGAGTGGCCTACACCAGGGGCGGACGAGGGGGGGGGGTTTCCGGGGTTTCCGGGGTTTCCGGAACCCCCCCCCCAGCCCCCCCCCCCCCCCAAAAAAAAAAGAAGGAAAAAAAGAAGAAGAAGAAGGAGAGAGAGAAAGAGAGAGAAAAAAAATCACTTTAATATATATATATAAAATTATAAAAACAAAAAATAAAAATAAATAAAAATAAATAAATAAATAAATTATATATATATATTTATTTATTTATTTATTTATTTACTTATTTTATTTTATTTTTTTGGGTACGAGTATTTGACTTTTCCCACAATATGCAAGCCCTCGCAATCTTCTCCCTAAAAAACTTCAATCATTGCAATCATTCTAAACAATCTCCAGACAAACACCGTCTTTCGTGCTCCACAAAGAGCAAAGCTGATATTTCCCGTCTTCGTCGACATTCTATTTATTTATTTAGTTATTTATTTTATTTATTTTTAGTTTTAGTTTTTGTTTATTTTTTAGGAGGGAGGGGAGGGAGGGGGGCGCCACGAGCGGAAGAAATGAAAAGAAAGGAAACGATATTCCTAATGGATAATATAATGGATTACGACAGGAGTGCCCAATACCTCGATCGCGATCGATCGGTCCATCGTGAAGGCAGTGTGACTCAGATCGCTAGCATTAAAAAAAATTGACGTCAGCCTATTATATGACTATATATATGGTGGTAGGTAGATCATTTTGGCTTGGTCATTTTAAAAGTACCTCGCATGCTGAAAAAGTCATAGTGTGGGCAACCCAGCGCTTCAAACTGCCGCGAACTCCGTCGTTGAAGCCCTCCGATTCGAAAGGTGTGGCAAAGCTCAGTACATATTTTGGGAGCAAAGGAGGTAATTATTATTTTGAAAATTTAATCTTAAAAGTAAATAACATATCCTATCCTATCGTATCCTATCCCATAACTCGGAGGTCGAAGGGGCACCACAGATGATCGTTTAACCAACGTACTCGATCTTTCCCTGTCCTCAGCAACCCTGATTGTTTCTTGCTTACTTGCTTAATTCCTTGAATTCCGCGTGGAACAAAGGGCCTCCACAACAGTTCTCCAGCGCACTCGGTTCTGGGCAGCCTTTTTCAGTTCACCCCATGACAGGTTGCAGCTCTTCATCTCCTCCTCACAGGAACGCCTCCAGGTCTTCTTGGGACGACCAACCTTCCTCTTCCCCTGAGGATTCCACTGTAGGGCCTGCCGTGTGATGTCCCGTTGGGGTTTCCGCAAAGTGTGTCCCACCCAGCGCCACTTCCGCCTGGCAATCTGCCGGTCGATGGGGTCTTGATTCCAGTCTCGAATGTTGTCATCCCACCTGTTTTTCGGTCTCCATCTTCTTCTACCTCCTTGCACTTTGCCTTGCAGGATGGTCTTTGCAAGGCCTGATGATCTGGTGACATGGCCATACCATCGGAGTTTCCGTTTTTTCACCATTGTGAGCACGTCATCGTGTTGTCCAATGGCTTGTGTGATGGTCTGTCGGACTTCGTCGTTGGTGATGTTCTGGGTATAGGAAATGCCCAGAAGTCTTCTGAAGCACCTCATCTCCATGCTTTGTATTCTTCGTTGGAGATCTGCTGTGAGGGTCCATGTTTCGCAAGCATATAGGAAGATGGAGATGACAAGGAAGCGCAGCAGCCTTACCTTGGAATGTAGACTGATGGCCCTGTCTTTCCAAATTGTCTTCAACCTCGCCAGGGTAGCAGTTGTTCGTGCGATCCTGGAGAGGACTTCCTGTCGGGACCTATTGTCTGATACAATGGCTAATAAATATTTGAAGCTATGCACTGTGTTGAGGGATTGGCCTTGGACTTTGATGTCCGTGTTGGTGCCATGGGTATTGTTGGTCATCATTTTGGTCTTCTCTGCACTTATTTCCATTCCATAAGCTCTGGAAGTGGTGTCAAGCCTCTGTACCAGCTGTTCAAGTTCTTGTTCTTCTCCAGCCAATCCATCAATGTCATCCGCAAAACGAAGGTTGGAGATTGCTCTTCCCCCTATGCTGACTGTGCCTTCGTGGTCTGCAAGGGCATCTCACATGATGCGCTCTAGGAAGATGTTGAAGAGTGTTGGAGAGAGTAGGCATCCCTGACGCACACCGATTGTTGTTCTGAACCAGTTTCCGATGGTGCTGTTGTGGAGGACTGCACTGGTAGCCTTGTCATACAGGCTTTTGATTACTTCAACAATTTTAGGGCTGATGTTGTACACTCTCATGGTTGCCCACAGAGCTGCATGCCAGACTCGGTCAAACGCCTTTTTGATGTCTACGAACACATGATATAGATGTTGGTGCTGTAGATATTTCTCGCAGATTATTCTGAGGTTGAAAATCTGTTCAGTGGTACTTCGCGCTGCCCTAAATCCTGCTTGCTTTTCGGCTATGATTTTTTCAGCTTGGGGTTTTAACCTGTTGAGTATTATATTTCAGGAGGACCTTGCTGGGATGGCTGATGAGGCTGATGGTGCGGTAATTTTCACATTCCTGAAAGTTACCATTTTTGGAAAGAGTGATGACAAGTGATGTCCATGGTGAAGGCCACTCCCCACTCTGCCACATCTTGTTACACATAATGGTGAGTGCGTCGATCATCGCTTCTCCTCCTGCTTGAAGCAGTTCCGCGGGTATGTTGTCCACTCCCGCTGGCTTCCCCTTCTTCAGCGATTGCACTGCTGCCTCAACTTCTTCTCGGAGAATTGGGAGGATTTCTTCTTCTTCTTTGTTCTCTGGACATGCTAGAACTGATGGGTCTCCGTTTGGTTTGTGGTTGTAAAGGTCAGAGCAGTACTCTGTCCATCAGTCCAAGACTTGTTGTTCTTCTGTAAGGCATAAGCCACTTGCTTTGGATCGTGGAGACCTTGGCTGTTTAACACTTGTCAGCGGCTTCACAGTCTGGTAGGCCTTCTTGCTGTTGTTTTTGTTCAGACTGTTATCTATTTCCTGGCATTGAGCTTCTGTCCAGTTCTCCTTTGCTGTGCGCATGCCTTTTCGGATGTCATTGTTGATTTTTCGGTAGGCATCAGCTCCCTGTCAGGTGTTCCTTTTCTTTTTCATCTCTTCGTTTATCACACAGGTCCAAAAGTTCAGGTGTGATCCACAGCTTCTTCTTTGACCGGTGCTTTCCAAGGATTTCCATGGAGGCATCTGTCACAGCTAAGTTGAAGGTGGTGATCATGGTGTTAACATCTACTTCACCAGCTCTTAAAATGAGCAGTGGTGCAAATTTCCCTCCAATTGTGGCCTAAAATATTTCTGTCACCTCCGGGTCTTGCAGTTTGTCCAGGTCGAACTTTAGTCTAGTGCACTTTGCTGTGTTTACTCTCTTCAAGTGAAGTCGGAAAGACATCATCACAAGATTGTGGTCACTTCCGATGTCTGCTCGAAAAGTGCGTGTCCTGCCAATGTTGATGCTTGATCTGAGGCGTTTCTTGACCATCATTAACATTTACCGAGTAAGTCCCTTTAATAGAATTTTGGAAAACCCCCCCCCCCCAAAACCTAACTGATCCGCCCCTGTACACCATGGACCCAGTCGCTTGTCATCACTCTTCCCAAAAAAGGTAACCTTCAGGAGCGTGAAAATTACCGCACCATCAGCCTCATCAGCCATCCTAGCAAGGTCCTCCTGAAAATAATACTCAACAGGTTGAAACCCCAAGCTGAACAAATCATAGCTGAAGAACAAGCAGGATTCAGGGCAGGGCGAAGTACCACCGAACAGATTTTCAACCTCAGAATAATGTGTGAGAAATACCTACAACACCAACAACATCTATATCATGTGTTCATAGACTTCAAGAAGGCTTTTGACCGAGTCTGGCATGCAGCTCTATGGGCAACAATGAAAGTGTACAACATCAGCCCTAAAATTATTGAAGTCATCAAAAACCTGTATGACAAGGCTACCTGTGCAGTCTTCCATAACAGCGCCATTGGGAACTGGTTCAGAACAACAATCGGTGTGCGTCAAGGATGCCTACTCTCTCCAACACTCTTCAACATCTTCCTAGAGCGCATCATGTCAGATGCTCTTGCAGATCATGAAGACACAGTCAGCATAGGGGGTAGAGCAATCTCCAATCTTCGTTTTGCGGATGACATTGATGGATTGGCTGGAGAGGAACAAGAACAGCTGGTACAGAGGCTTGACACCACCTCCAGAGCTTATGGAATGGAAATAAGTGCAGAAAAGACCAAAATGATGACCAACAACACCAATGGCATCAACACGGACATCAAAGTCCAAGGCCAATCCCTCAACACAGTGCACAGCTTCAAATATTTAGGAACCATTGTATCAGACAATGGGTCCCGACAGGAAGTCCTCTCCAGGATCGCACAAACAACTGCTGCCCTGACAAGGTTGAAGCCCATTTGGAAAGACAGGACCATCAGTCTACATTCCAAAGTAAGACTGCTGCGCTCCCTTGTCATCTGCATCTTCCTATATGCTTGTGAAGCATGGACCCTCACAGCACATCTCCAACGAAGAATTCAAAGCAAGGAGATGAGGTGCTACAGAAGACTTCTGGGCATTTCCTATACACAACACATCACCAACGACGAAGTCCGACAGACCATCACACAAGCCTTTGGACCACACGATGACCTGCTCACTGTGGTGAAGAAACGGAAACTCCGATGGTATGGCCATGTCACCAGATCATCAGGCCTTGCAAAGACTATTCTGCAAGGCACAGTGCAAGGAGGTAGAAGAAGAGGGAGACCGAAAAAGAGGTGGGAGGACAACATTCGAGAATGGACTGGTTTGACACCGAGCGAAGCCATCAGGGCTGCTGAGGACAGAAGAAGATGGAGTATGCTGGTTAAACGATCATCTGTGGTGCCTCTACGACCTCCGGGTTACGGGACAGGATAGGATAGGATAGGATAGGATAGGCTACCTAAAAATACCTTGAAACAGTAGGGAATCAGAATGATCCAAATGTCGGTCTGTATGTCGGTCGTCTGTATATTGGTCAGTCGGTCCGTTGGAAGTCATAGTTCAAGAACCACTGAACGGATTTTGACCAAACGTCATGTGGGCATTATCTAGCTTAGTGGCCTGCCTTCTGTGCCTTTATACTTTCTCTATTGCAAAGGTCAAGGTCGATGGAGGGATTTTGTTGCCTAAACACGTTTTTCTCAATATCTCAAAAACGGCTAAAGCGATTTTGTTGAGTTTTGGAATACACTTACTTCAGTGGGGGTCCTGTTGTCGGACAGCATGTCGGTCCTTTGCTCCGAATTTCACCTTTTTGTTCAAAACACACTTTTAGCCTTATGTCCAAAAATAAATTAACCGATATTCATCATTTTTACTTTGCGCATACTTTAACTACTACTAAACATATAAGATCATTGGCCTTTGTGCTTCCTCAAAGGTCAAGGTCATTGTTCCTCACCATTTTCTAAACACGTTTTACGCTGTTCCTAAAAAATTGGCTGATACATGTAAGCGATTATGACAATTGTTTGCTTGCATAGAGTTCAGATAGTGGCTTATTATTCTATGTTGTTTTGTTTTTATCCGCTGGGATAAAGTCGAGTCACAACAACTGCAAGAAAATACCACTTTTGAGAATACTTATTTTTCGGCCATGCGTGTGCCTGGAAATATATTTGATGGGTTGCCATCTTGTTAAATATTGCTGACAGCGTGTTTAAACTAGGTCCTACGGACATTGTGCCAACTATGGTATGAGGAACCTAAATCTAAACCTGTACATTATCGCAAGGGTTGAGGTTCACGATGACAATGAAGTGATTCGCATTCGTAAACGGTCGCAAGAAGACTGCAGGCACGGGAACATTCTTGGGCAGTGGGACAACCGAAAAGCGAACAAAGGTAATGGTATCGTTCTTTCAGTGAACTAATTTCTGTAAAAGTAAGACTACTTCCATTTTGCAGAAAAGGTTAATAAAACTCGATGGTCTCGTTGTAAGCTTATAACTCGGTGTTCCCAATGATACCTACTATGAATACTTGATATCTTGTGTAATGTGGCATGGTGTGTAACCTTGTAGGTCTACATCTATGGTTTTTGTGCCAGCAGATTCTCATTTATAATAATCCACAGTATATCGAGAAATTTAATTTTGTATTTTATATTGTTACTTTGACTATATTCTATGTATTTTATCATGCATTATATTTTATTTAATTTTTATTTGTTTGGTTAGTTTTTTTTTCAGATCCATATTTGGGTAGAATGGCCGACTCCAGTAGAGGTTGGTTGTACATACTCTTGGTCATCATTCTCTCTGCCTGTGTGGCGTCTGCTTCAGGTAAGAAAATCTCATCCCTCTATTAAAGTCGAAAATAGTTTTGACTTTTTCTACATAGTACAATTCTTCTCGAGTGCTTCGGGCGGCTTGCGTTAAATCCTGTATGGGCCAGCGCCTTGAGCAGTGCTTGAGCTGAAACATCGCTATATAAGAACAAATAAATAAGTAAATAGTAGTGTTAGTTTGCAATTAGTTGTTAATGGACATGGATGATTTTTAATGCACTATACAATACTGCAAATTAAACATAACATCGAAATCGTCATCATAATTTTCTTCTTCTTTTTCTTCGTCTTCTTTTTTTTTTTAAAATCTTCTTCGTCTCTTTCCGCCCTCTTCCTATTGTTCTATGTCGCATCCTTCTGACACCAGGCAGCAGAAAGCTTACATCCTAAACAGGTCAAGTACTAGTTTTATCAGTGTTGTCCTCTCTCTCT
This sequence comes from Oncomelania hupensis, assembly GCA_036898135.1. Classification (NCBI taxonomy): domain Eukaryota; kingdom Metazoa; phylum Mollusca; class Gastropoda; order Littorinimorpha; family Pomatiopsidae; genus Oncomelania; species Oncomelania hupensis. The sequence continues at coordinate 490,175 of JBAHVR010000302.1, forward strand.
CTCTCTCTCTCTCTCTCTCTCTCTCTCTCTCTCTCTCTCTCTCTCTCTCTCTCTCTCTCTGATAGGGGCTGATGACACTACATTACATTCTCAAAATAGAGACTTGAATAAACTCTCCTCCTCATTACAAAAAGGGGCTAGTGAACTACAGGAATGGACTGAATACAACCACATGGCCCTCAATCCAGACAAAACAAAATCCATGCTAATTACAACAAGACAGAAAAGACAAAATGTATCAATAAAACTTCTTCCATTAAAAATTGGCAATACAATAATTGCTGAAGTACAGTGTCATAAACTACTTGGAGTAACTATAGACAATAATTTGTCCTGGGTAAAACATATTTCAAATATTAGTAAAACTATTTCTAAAAAGACTTACCAATTGTCAAGGATAAAGCATTTATTAAATTTACATTCTCGTAAACTATTTTACTCCGGTCATATTCAATCATTTATTGATTATTCTTCTACTATTTGGGATTCTGCCAGTGGCAATGCAATGAAACCTTTAATTAGAATTCACAAACGTGCAATTATACAAATTTTGCTGAAACAAAAAATCTCTCCAGATGACTATAAACGGATCAATATTCTACCCCTTACCGACAGACTAAAATTTAATAAAGGCGTTTTCATGCACAAGGTCCTTTCTGGCAATGCACCTTCCTATCTTTCTTCTCTTTTTTCAAAAAAAAACTGCCAGATCGTCCACAAAATTAAATGTTCCAATTCCAAGAATTGATCTCTACAAAACTAGTCTAGCTTATTCCGGTTCCATTTTGTGGAATAACTTTCCTGAAGATCTCCGCACTCCAGCATCTAAATTTACATCATTTAGAACACGTCTCCTAAAACACATTAAAAATTAAATACACATTAATTGTTAATGTTGTTGATTGAGATTAACAACATTAATTTGATTTCAATTGTTTGAAAAGGATTTTATCTAATGATGACTTTGTTTATTTGTTATTGTTCCATGATGTGAATGTTATAACCTTGAGTTGTATTTAATAGTTATTGTTAAAGCCCCAAGGGCAAGATGTAAAAAAGTGCATCCAGCGCTTATTCTTTTACCCGTGCAAAATAAAATTGTTATCTTATCTTATCTTATCTTATCTTATCTTATCTCTCTCTCTCTCTCTCTCTCTCTCTCTCTCTCTCTCTCTCTCTCTCTCTCTCTCTCTCTCTCTCTCTCTCTCTCTCTCTCTCTCTCTCTCTCTCTCTCTCTCTCTCTCTCTCTCTCTCTCTCTCTCTCTCTCTCTCTCTCTCTCTCTCTCTCTCTCTCTCTCTCTCTCTCTCTCTCTCTCTCTCTCTCTCTCTCTCTCTCTCTCTCTCTCTCTCCCCTTCTAGGCCTATCCCTCGGTTTTATAGTTCTGCAGTTTGACAAAACTGTGTTGTAGATTCTATGAGACTGAGTGACGGGAGCACATGGCATGACGGCTACCTGCAGCTGAGGGTGGATGGAACATGGCTGAATCTATGTGCTGATGGGCTTCAGATCCAAGACCACGAAGCGAGTCTTGTCTGCTCTCAATTAGGCTTCCCTCGGTACGATGCTTACTGTTTCATTTGTTTGTTGATAGTCATGCACTGCAGCAGACTAAAACTGTTCTCAATACATGGATTTTGCTTAAATGCTTAATTAGGGAGCTAAAAAAAAAGCCCACATCACAGATGTTAAAACAATTATTTCGCCAGTTTTTAAAGCAATCATTTTTCAAGTGAACAGTATTAAAGTAGTAGTAGTAGTAGTAGTAGTAGTAGTAGTAGTAGTAGTAGTAGTAGTAGTAGTAGTAGTAGTAGTCATGGTAGCTTTAGGATAAGGCAGGCTGTGTTACGTTTGCAACGCGCACGATAGATCCGTTCGTTTTGTTTTGCAAAGCATGCAATAATAGAGTGTATTTACCTTTGATTTAATTTTGCGTTGTTGTTAGAAGAAGCTTGGTATAATGTTGATAATTTTCGTTGGTCGATATTACATTATTGGAGAATTCTCTAGAGTTGCTTGTTTACTATCGATCGAAGAATCTAGATAGATCCACTATAAGCTGAGAGGTTCTCTTATGATAAGTGTATGTTGCGTGTATGTTGGTATAGATCGCCGCGCTTTGAGCCTTGGGGAAAGGCGCGTACATAGCATCCTGTATTATTATTATTATTATTATTATTATTATTATTATTATTATTATTATTATTATTATTATTATAAAGAAAGTTGTATGACGTAAGACAGTGATGACGAAGTTTATTCCGATTGGTTGTAATGTGTCACGCTGGAACATTCTAACGTTATCTGGAGTCTAGAAAAAACTATATAATTGATGCACTGTGTAAAGTTGAGGAATTGACAAAGAGAAAAAGTGAAAAGCGATTGAGCGATTGTATGCAGTTGTTGATGTACGCTGAATAAAGTTGGAAAACTTCCTACGACGACTTCTCCCTTGTTGCTGAGTGAACAGGTTGCGTGGAGAAACGAATCTGAGTTACACTTTTCAGGATTCAAGCATTGGGGCTGAATCAACTACTGATTTTAAAAAAACCAACATCGAGTGTAACACTGTGATAACTTTCTTAATTATTGGCCTGTCATTGTCATGTTTACTTTTATCCGATTTGCATGCAAGTCTCCTTTGATTTTTGTTATTTATTATAGCCATAGAATTATATTATTTTAAAATTTGGGAATATCGTCCACTGGTTTTTAAAGAATGAATGTTAGGTGCTTTTTTGTGTGAAACGTGAAAGTCGTTCCAATAGGTAGTGACCCAGATAGAAAAAGTAAATTCCTAAGGTTAGTGTTACGATGCTGAATACAAATCTTTCCTTCTGTATTACGTGTTCTGACACGGTGTGGTGTAGCAAAGAAATCTACCCAATTCAATTCATCAAGGCTATTATAAATTTTGTACACTTGAATCAAGTCACCTCTTAAAGAGTGTAAGGTACTTGTCTGTCAGTCCAAGTCACGTTACGACATTCCTTCACCAGTTTAGTCAAGTCACACGTCTCTGCACTTTCTTTTGGTTGACTGATTACCTCTATGTATGTACCAAATTGTTTTAACATATTCGAGGTGAGGCCTAATATAGGAACTTATATATATATAACCGAGTGATAGGTTATACAGATTTTAAATTTATTTAGACAGGAAAGACTACACATTTCGCGATATAGGACAAAAGAAAAAATAAATAATTTACAAACTAACATAAAGAAATAATAAGATATTAATTTCAACAACTTGTATTAATATTTCTTGTATTTCTATGTCGTCGAGAAGGGGCAAAGGGGTGGTACACTGGGACTTCTTATATTAAAATAAACAATATTAACATAACCATAAACCAGTAAAATAACTTCTGTTTTCTATTCTATTTTTATTCCTATCTTTACTTTCTGTTTCCTAAAAAATACCACAATAATTCGAACAGCCAAAACTAAAACTTAACTACTTACAAACTAAAAACTAAAACCCCTAACAAAACTTCTAACAAAGAAAAATAAATCTAAAAAATAAACAAAAACAAAACAAAACAACTCGCTGTTTAGGCGAAACCTTTTTTGTGAGCAGGGACGAAACTGCAAATTATTTCACAATCACCATAAGGGAGAAAAAGGAAGTCTCTCATGCGTTGCCAACATGTTAACAAAAATCAATCATAAAAGCATCTGTTTTTATAATTATCATACCACACCATTTCTAATTTTAAAAATAACAAATATTTTCATATAAACAAAACAAAAATAACTAGTTTCGTGTCGCCAAAACTAAACTTATAGAGTAAGAGTAATAGCCAAGAAACATAACTCTTGCCAACTGTAAAACAAGAAAGGCTGCGATTAACTCCCATATCCATTTTATTTTGGTACATGTAGATACCAGGTCATCTACCACATTCTCCCCAACTAAAAATGCTGGCTCCTGACAGCTAAACCAAACTGCGTCAGAAAATAATAAAAATAATGTAACTCTAATGTAAAATATCCAATTCAACTGGTTATTTACCTTTCCACTCCTTGCTATCAGATTACAACAAGACATTAACCATCAACTCCCAACTTGTTAAGAACCTACGAGAATAAGATCACCCCTTAAAGGTAAACTCAAATCCTCAAATATTATCTGTGCGCTGTGCGTATATTCGCAGTTTTAGACTCAATTTAGTCAGCAGGTTCATCACTTTACATGGTTATTGCTTTAGGTCCAGCGGACTCTTCCGAGCCAAATCAGGACCAGAGAGACGTTCACTTAAAATATTATAAAATGGTTGACATCTTAAAAAAACAAACCTGTTACTCTTAAATATTTAAACAAACTTTCGCACGCAACCTCTTGAAAAATCTTCTTTAAATCTGATGTATTAAAAATACGTTATCTTTCTTCACTAAAATCAGTCTTACCAATAAAATCCAACCAACAACAAAAAACAAGACGACATGATTTATATGCGATAAAACAAACCAACATCATGTAAAAATTGAAACAGGTGTTGACCATTGCAGTGAGCAGTATGAATAGAGGACTATGTGTTATTATTGTTATTATTATTATTATTATTATTATTATTATTATTATTATTATTATTATTATTATTATTATTATTATTATGATGATAATGATGATTATTATTATTATTATTATTATTAGTAGTAGTAGTAGTAGTAGTAGTAGTAGTAGTAGTAGTAGTAGTAGTAGTAGTAGTAGTAGTAGTAGCAGCAGTATTTTTGTTGATGTAGTTTTTTTTTTTTAAATTATTAATATAAATTTCTTTATTTATTTGTAAATTAGTTATTTTTCTTCTTCTGTATATTTTTTTTGGGTGTAGGGATGGGGTGCTATTATTATTTATTCGTTTACTACATCGATCAAAGTATAATTATAATAGCTTTGCACTACCGTAAATGAATTGAATCTCTTTTGTGTTGATGATATTTGTCACACGGAAAGAACGGCATAAGAGGTTGTGGGCTTCGGTCACGTATGATAGGTCTACTCAGGCAGAGGCAGTTGTACCCGTGTATGGAGTAACAGGGGGAGTGGGATGGGGTAGGTCCGGGATGATGGTAAAGATGGCTACGGGTGGATAGACAGAATAGTTATTTGCGAGAGGCATGACTTTCATGGGCCAGAGTTTGGACTGGATAAGAGTGAACGAACAGTCTTGTTGCTACGAAAGGAAAACAGCTTTAATTAGATGTCGTTTGTATTTCAACCTTAGCGGATCGAGTCTGGGAGTGGGATTGAACCACGCGGCAAGATAGGCGCTTGGACAAGGGTGGGGGCGATTTGGAACTTGCGTTATGCCATGTAATTTTGATTGTACCTTCCTCCCCCAGTCTTCTTATAAAATAATACGAAACCCAAACAAAAAATAGCTCAACAATCACGAAAATGGAAGGAAAACAAAATTTTTGCTCAATCAGCAAATGGGTCCGTTCAGTATTTTCAGAGCAACAAAAATTTCGTCCAGTGGACTAAAGCCCCGAGGGAAATAGACGCAGTCTTTGCAGTTGCCCACGTGGGTGCTCCCTTCACCTCCTGAGACCCCTGGACCACATCATCCAGCGCCGTCCCAGTCAAGGGAAAAGCACCGATTTATCCCACTGTGCCACCACCCTGACGTTAGCCACCAGGAGACGAAGAACCAGGAAATAATGACGACGACAATGATGATGAGAATAATTATAATAATCATAAGCAGCCCAACCTGAAAGTATACTTGATTATACATCACGCATCTTTACTTAGATCGTTAAAGAGTATGCTGGTTAAACGATCATCTGTGGTGCCCCTACGACCTCCGAGTTAAGGGACAGGATAGGATAGGATCTTTACTTAGGTCCGCGTTTAATACGAGCACTATACAGATTATCTCCCCTCCACTGCAAGCTAGCTGAAACCTGAAATATAATCTTTGTCACACATGCAATACAAAATTCAGAATCATCGCTGTTCTTACTAGTTGCGACTTATGAACAATTACTTGAACGTAAACTTCGTTAATATCGTTTATGAAGATACCTGTTTAGTAAATTATTTATATACTTTAATTTCTTTCTTTCCTTTTTGGAGGGGGAAGAGGGGTGGGGGGTTGGGGCTTGGGAAATTATTTTGAATAATCATTATTTTAAATGTTACTAAAAGGTGTTGTGTTGGTTGGTTAGGAAGTGTGATGATATCCTAGAGAAGATACGCTTATCTTACAAGGGGAGTAAAACCTGTAGATAGATGGGGCGTTAAGCTACCTCTATCAGACGTTCTTTACCCAGATTCCAAAGCGATGTGAGAGACTAAATCACGGTGCTTGGTCACATAAAAATTTATATTTGTTCTCGGGTTTTAAAGTATCATTGGCTCATGTTAAGAAATGCGTTTTGCTAGTCAAATGACTAGTTTATTTGGTCTCAAGAGAAGAAGAGCTAGTGGACACACAACAATGCAAATAGAATGACACCAGTCATATGTATGTGATTTCAACTTTTATATTTTCAACACAAATTCTAACATGACTTTAATTAAATGTAAATTAATAACTATAACTGTTCAATGTGCTGGGAAATTTCTTTAGCAGTTCTTCTTCATCATAATACTATGCTACACATTCCTATGTTTGGATGGTGTGACGACACGAGTTTTCAGCACGTAGTAGAGATGCTATATATTTTGTATAGAGTTGCACATCTCTACTATGCAGTGTATATAGATAGATCGGCAGTTTTCTTTTATTGCGCACGAAAGGTTAGTATGCGTGTTGCTCGTGTTAAACGGAGTATGAGCGTATGCAAAAACGAGGTTAAAGGGGCTGAACTCGACTCGATCGGTTTTTCCTGTGTACTGGTATGTGATGTAGCTGGTAGAGTCACTTTGGTTGTCTATGCGAGCAGACGGCTTTTTAATAGAGTAACGTTGTGACAGTGTGTCAGGCAAAATTGAGTATCTCTGTAAGGGTTGTTACTTCGAAGAGTTTCGAACCACCCAAGGTCTTGCTGCCCTTGTCGGGGCAAGAATGCTAAAAAGTCGGCAGTGGGAGAACTGTGACTGCCATCTATTGTGGAATATAGTTGTAGAGTCCTGTTTTTAAAACTGTGTGACCCTCTTTTGGGTACCTGTTAATGCTCTAGCACTTCGCCAGTGTAGAGATGCCCCCGCCATAGCCAGCATTAGCCATAACGGATTTGAACTCTCAGACTAACCAGAACTGTGTATTGTGGTGTGTGTTAAAGTGTTGTATTGTGCAGTGCTGTTCTGTATATCACAAGCCGGGGACTAAGGTGAGTTGAATCCTGTAATTTATTTCCTTAGTGGCATTTGCGCTCCGAGTCTGCGTACGTGAATGAATGATGGTGAATGAGGGGGAGAGGGGTGTATTTTGGTAAAAAGTGATTTATCGATTTTATATGATTTTCATATGATTTTCTTGGTTTATTGTGTGTATAAATAATGTCGTTGCTGTTGTGGCAAGTGGGTCAAAGGGCAGTGCATGTTAAAGAGAAAGAGAGAGAGAGAGAGAGAGAGAGAGAGAGAGAGAGAGGTGATGGGTGTGATGAAAGGGAGACAATATACTACGTTGGAGAGGAGTGGTGAAGATGATGAATATGAGGGAGGCGTGTTTGTATTATAATGTGATAAAAATAATTGTGAATGGGAAGAGATAATGACTTTGTATTGTAACGTGAAGAGTGGTGACGTGATGGAGGGGTGATTGAGGTGAATTGCTATGGTATGAATGTGAGTGCAGTTATAATAATTATGTATATTATATAAACAATCGTTTGTCATGGAAGTGATGAATTTTAGTGTTAGGAAATGCATTATGTTTTGAGATGCATGTATAAACAGGTCAAGATGGCGGACGGCGGAAGGCGTATCTATTATTTAATGTATAGGTTTTAGTGGGCAAGCTAGTGAGACATTGTTGTCTGTCCACAGAGATCTGGGCTTCTTCTTCGTTTTCACCTTGTTTGTTTCGGGGTGCATTTCCTTGCCGTTTGCCACTTACGCCTTTGTCTACGTGGCTGTGGACGTTTGCCAGGCCACCACTACGACTGCCACGTTCTTGTATTGTGGTCGGCGCCATTGCTGGGTGTGGGTCTCCATTCTCGCTGGGACATACCTACTACTTCCAACCGCCAGCAGTTCCACCAGGGTCGCAGGATTCCATACGCATCACACCGACGCACATACAGATTCGCATACACACACCTAAAAACATACTAGTATAAATTACTTCTTTAAACCGAGTGATTACTGCAGTACGATTTTTTTAGGTCAATGAACACTGACTATTAACTATAAGACAACTAATTCGTTATTATTGAATTTCAAAATTCTTTGCTGATTGTAAACTTGATGTGAATTGTATTTTGTATAATCTATTTGGTTGTCACCATTGTTGCATTTTGTTGTGGATATTCTGTCGAGCATAATTCTGGGATTTTCAGTTAGACAAGGGGTGGGGGGGTGGGGGTGGTAACCGTTCAGTAAGTACAGGGTTGGGGGACTTGATAGGGGTTGAGGGTGGTTTAGCATTCCATATCCTGTGTGTGTGTGTGTGATATTGTTGAATAAAAGTGTGTGACTGTTCATCTGGCATTTTGTGTTAGTTTCTTTTGTTTGAGTTTCTATTCCCTCACTCGTTGTATGTGCTGAACGTTGCGGAACCCACTAGGGTGACGTGACAGATGGTCTAATATTGTTCCGAGTATTTTTTACATCAGCTGCACTTGAGCTGGACTTAGCTCTCAGTTTCTGTGAGTGCTTGAGTCTGGTGGTCACTCTGAGGGAGCCTGGTCACTCTCAGGATGATCGGGCTACTCTGGTAGCTACGGGGCCGGACGTGGCGAGGTAGATTCGAGATGATCTCCTTCTTTTCCACGGGAGCAAGCGTCATGCGTTGACTCCACAAACCGTCCCAGAGTTGAGTTCTAGTCTCTGGGAATCGTGAAACGGTCTCTAGTCTATCGCTCCATTGGTGATGGCTGAGGATTTTTGTTCACTTCAGTTCGCTCCTTTTTGATCCTCTTGATTCTAAGCTTCGCGTGTGTCTACCCGGTTAATGTGAGGTGTACAAGAGATATGCAGGAATCTACGTCATCTCCGACCAATCATCTCGTTCTCGCGACTACGTGAATCTCTTCTCGGCGTCTGTGTTCTGTCCTGCTTCTGGGGCACTATCTGTTACGTCTCAACTTTGTGTCAGAGGAGAATCGCAGGGTAGAGTGATATGATTCGCGCGGCTACTTAGTGGTCAAGGGACTAGAGCTGTGTATCGTGGGTCAAAGTCGTACCGGTATTACCGCGGTATTTTTAGGTCGTATCGGTATTTCGTACCGGTATACCGCGATTGTAAGTGTTACAATAAAATGGGATATGGCACTGACAGTAGTAGCCGATGCAAAAGAAAGATTGTCATACACTTCAAAACAGTTTCAAAGAACCACATTTCCATAGAAACTGACACTTTATTTTTGCTTGAACGCCTTCAATACAAATTATGATAAATCACTGTTTAGAACTTCAGCAAAATTTAAACCACAAAATCAAAGATCTTTAAGAACTTTAAGAGTTCAGAAGGATTGGCGACTTGTACCATGCTCAAACACGTGGATAAGCTGCTGTTCTTATAAGTTCTTCAAGAACAGCTGCTTATCCACGTGCTTGGGCTTTAGGCTCGCTCTCTGGGCAGACAAGATGTCGCCCACTGTCGCATTATGTGTTGTCGAGATTTCCCAGTAAACCGGACCTTGGACCGTTATACCGTACCGTCGCGTTTCCGAACCTGAATACACTTGCGTGTCGGCCCTACAAGGGACATCGGTCAGATGTCCGAGTAGGCTAACTTACATTCTTACTAGCGAGTTCTGCTTGATGGTATCGGGAGTGAACGTCTCAAGGAGGTTAATTTAATAACGGCCAACATTCCTCTAGAGAGCAGGTAAATTAAACGTCAGGTTTTGTTCAATACTATCTGTTTATCGCTAAGCTGAGTTACCACATCTTTGTCGTCAACATTTCTGATATTACAGGAAGAGTTGTGAGACAGTGGGACACAAACATGCACGCCTATTCTGACATGCAAAGTCAAGTGTGAAACCAAAAACACGTGACAATATTAACTAGTAGTAAGTTAAAGACTATAAACGGTCTTTGCTTGTAGTAACTATTGTATTTGTTTTGTAATGATTTATTATTCCCTTGACCTAGTCACTTTGATCAGTTCTTGTTACTAATAATTATTTAATCAGTTATTATTATTATTATTATTATTATTATTATTATTATTATTATTATTATTATTATTATTATTATTATTATTATTATTAGTAGTAGTAGTAGTAGTAGTAGTAGTGGCGGTTGTAGTAGCCATAGTATCATTATCATCTTCATGATTGGACCTTATAAATAATAACTATCATCATCATCATTGTAACAGCAGAAATAGTGACGACAAAATGTAGTAAATTAGCTTAGCGCAAAATAGATCGCGTCGATTAAAACTTGAGGTTAATTCACCAGTTACCTAAAGAAAAGCCCACACATGTTAAATTAACTTGCTCCAGACAGTCACGAAGACAGACCTGACTAAACCAAGAATTTTAAATAGCTTACTTCGCCACCACTATGACCAGGGTCTCTGAAACACTAAGTAGCCTAGGCTCCGCTTATCGCGATTGAATCTATCCTACACTCTACCTCTGACACTCCAATTCCAGGATAATTATACGTGTCTCATAAATAGGGCAGGTGAAAGAATATTCAAATAAAAAACGAATAATCCCGTATATGCGAGATTAACTAAAACGAGAGTTAAACGATTGGTCAGAAGACCAGGGGACTCCTGCATGTCCTTGGTGGCCCAACCTTAGCTAGTCAGTCGAATACGAAATACGAAGCTGCGAGGGTCAAACCAAGGAACAAACTGCAGTGTCCGCCTATCTCCACCTCATCAAGAGAGTGCAAGAAGACTACAAGATGGTCACGAATCCCAGATTCTAGAAGTAAGATAACATTAGTAGTTTTGATATGTGTATGTTTGTTTTATATTGATTGCCATGTATTAATAATATGTTCATGATATATATATATATATATATATATATATATATATATATATATATATATATATATATATATATATATATATATATATATATATATATATATATATATATATATATAGTTACAGAAACAGATTATTGTTTCTGACACATCGTGCATGTGGATTGATGTATCTTAGCCTTAAGATTCGGATCGAAGTGTGCATATGGGAACCTTACAGGTGTCTGATGCTATGGACACTTTGCAGAGGAGACCGAACACTTATATCTAACGAGAATATTGTAGCCAGAGTTCTGACTTCTACAGGTCAGCTCTGGGACGGTTTGTGGGGACAAACGCATGATGCTTGCTCCCATGGTACAGAAGGAGAACAACCAAGATTCTAACTCTCCTCGTCTGAACCTCGCAGCTACACGACTCACCCACTCAACCTGAGAGGCAAGACTTCTCAGAAGGACTCCAGCATACACTCAACGACAGTGAAGCTAAGTCACCCACAAATGCAAACTGAGTTCTACCCTCGAGAAAACTTAGACGACCACTAGATCATTTAGTAAACTATGAACATTCAAATCGTAGACTTGCGTAGCATAGGATGAAGAAGACCTGCTGACAAACTTTCCCAGCACATCGAACTCTTAGAATTATTAATTTACCTGTATAATGAAGTACATGTAAAATGTAAAAGTTGTGTTGAATTTATAAAACGAGAAATTACCTACATATGACTGGTGTCATTCTGTTTGTCTTGTTGTGTAGCTATTAGTTTTCTTCTCTCGAGACATAATAATCTAGTCTTTGGATTAGTAATCAGCGTTTCTCAAGTTGAGCCAAATGATACTAAAAAGCCCGAGAACAAATATAAATTTTATGTGACCAAGCGCCGTGATCAGTCTCTCACACAGCTTCGGAATTCTGGTAAAAGAACGATCGATAGTGGTAGTCCATCGCCCATCTATCAATAAGTCTTACCCCCTAGTAAGATAAAAGTATCTTCCCCAGAATATCATCATCATCATCATCATCATCATCATCATCATCATCATCATCATCATCATCATCATCATCATCATCATCGTCGTCGTCGTCGTCGTCGTCGTCATCATCATCATCATCATCATCATCATCATCATCATCATCATCATCATCATCATCATAATCAGTCACAATGTAATACCTTTTGAGCTACCGTGAACTATGCTAGACCGTATGAATGTTTTCAATTTGTCTAAACAGCTTCCAAGATAAATTAAATCTAACGAATTGCCCATGTGATTCAACAGCAAGTCGCTTAGATTTATTACTTAATCTGAAAAACAAATACAGATTTACAATGGTAAATGTTATATTCAGCTCACGGAATGCTTCAGCCCGATTTATTCGGCAGAAAAGTGCTTCAAGTGCGTAGATGACTGGGATTTTGACTATGTTTGACAAACCTGCTAACGGTTCTTCTGAATACATTTGACCATTGATTAATATTTTATAACAGGAATGGCTCTGCTCTGTCACTACGCCTGTCTACGGCTTCTTCGGAAACCTTGAGCACTACTTTGTTCCGCTGCAGTGGAACTGAGAAGTCGCTGTCCGAGTGTTCCAATACTACCCAGTCCCAGTGTAGTCAGGCCAGCGTCATCTATGTCAATTGCTCAGGTAACGGTGGTTTGAGTGGTTACCATCCTTATATTTATTGCCCAGCTTGGGTGTCGTAATTTCTTACTTTCGATAAATCCCGTCTCCATCTCAATTCCACGTTTCTTGTAGATTATCGTCCGATAGAACCTAGCAAATAATATATCTAAATCCTTGAGTTGTAATCACTGGTATATTCAGTCCAGATTTAGGGGCGTGTGTGTGTAAATGTATGTGAATGATTTTTGACTCGCATGCATAGCAATATGAAACTTTGTATTCACAACCCCTCCCTTCCACAGACCTGATAGTTCTCCGCGAAATCGCGGAAATCCGCGAAAACGAAAACGAAAAAAAAAAAAGGAAATGCGAAACAATCCGCGGACACTTAAATTTTTTTTTTGTTTTTTTTTGTTTTTTTTTTGTTTTGTATCGGAAGACGAAAGTTGCTTTACTCGCTTCCGGTTTTGCGGCGCCATACTTTGTTTTGGAATAGTGGTGCAGCGTTGACTGTTTCTGTGTATATATTTTCGCCGTTCAAGTTGTGGATTTGTGGACGTCATCAGACTCATTGGACTTCAAAATGTCTGTCACAAGGCGTGACATAGTCGCACGTTCCGCGGAAACATCTCTTAGATCACTATCAGGTCTGCTTCCAACAAACAAACAAAAAAAGGTGTCCAGATTTGGGAAAATATGTGCGAGATCAGTCCTAATTAACAAAGTTTCGCGAGTAGCGAAACTATTTTTCTCCTTCGCTCGCTGCAGGGGGAACTCCCAGATGTCCTATCATATGACGTAAAAGAGATCAAACTCTTCAAACATATGGGGGAGGAGGGTGGGTACAAATGCCTGTGACAGTTATGGTTATATTTATTGCGTCACTGGATTTATGCGACAGTACACCGTTATATGATGTAACACATCTATCTCGGTTAAAATCACCCTTCTTCTAGGATTGAGCAGCCACAATCAGCACGTTGATTCTTTTGCTGCTACTATAGGTTGTTTCCAACGTGAGCGAAAAAAAGTATCTTCGTGGTACATCTGCTACTATAGGTTGTTTCCAACGTGAGCGAAAGAAATTATCTTCGTGGTACATCTGCTACTATAGGCTGTTTCCAACTTGAGCGAAAGAAATTAACTTCGTGGTACATAAAAGGGACTCGATCAAATGCTTCGATCACATCACAGTCATAGTACAGAACTAAATCGTGTAGGAAACAAACGTTTCACCAAGTGCACGGGGGATTTCTCTTTCGATTTCACTTTAACGCATAAATACGACAAAGAATTCACCTGAGGATGCATGACTGAATTGTGCATGTACTAGACATATTCACAGCTTCCTATTTTTTACCCAAAAAAAGTTACAACACTCGCCAAAAGCTTGCAAAATATTTCCCCGTCAAATCGTGGACTCTGGCGAAAGAACATTTTGACTTCGACCTAAAAGATAAAAAGGACCTAAAGCCGCGCAGGCGCAGATCAGTCGTTCTAAAAATAAACCATGGCATCGCCACGATTGCAAAACGTTCCTATTTATTTTAAAAAAAAAAAAGATATCTCCGCCGTCCACTATTCATCAGTGCAAAACTTGTAAGTTGCCAAATTGCTCAGAACCTATTTCAACTATTGCAACCAAACCTAGTAGGATGATGTATATCCACGAGACTTAAAAAATGATTAGTGAATGAATGACTTCACCTCAAAGCCAAGGTCATAGGGTCATCAAATGATAGTTTAAAAACTGACAATTTTTCATAAAGGTTATTGAGATTGAACTTATTATTCTTTGATGCATGCTAGATATCAATGATACCACACATACTATGTAAACTTAGGCAACATCGCTCCAAGGTCAAGGTCACTTTTAGCTGTCCAAAGTCCGTTTAAGTGGGTACTTTAAAGTGATCTTGACCACAAACTATTAGTTATAAAGTCCCAACTTGTTGAATTTAGAAATACATTTATGTTCCGTTTTTGCGTTAATCTTGAAGGTAAAGATCATTTTAGCCTTAAGAAAAAATTCAAACAGTTATTGCACAGCGGAATGACTCTATATTTAACCCATAATATGCAACAACATTGGGTTATTTAACCATACATGAGCATCAGAAGTCATCTGAAGGCCAAAGTCCTCTCAATGTCACTGAAGTTTGTCATCCAAAGGTCACTGTTGTGTTTAAAAAAAATGATTAGTTTTTTTTTTTATAATAATACAACTTTATTTGACCGTACATGTGTGTATTTGGAGCCGGAGGTCAAAGTTATCGCAAGGCCAAGAGCATCCAAATATCAAAGTCGGTATTACTTTGCATTTTATTGCCACCGTTTTTTCATCTTTTTCTGGAAACGCATTTTCATGTTAAATATTGCAAATTCCATAAAGGACATGCCAGTCATATGTGATGTGCCCTTCTAGTTAAACTGTAATAATACTGTCCGTATTAAAAAAATTGTTTCACTTGATCTAGTCTAACACTAAAACTGAATTGAACATACATTCCAAATACAATTAATAGTAATCTATTCAACATATTTAAACGGCATACCCGTGTTTAGACTTATTACTTTCTAACTATAGTCTATGTTTCTGCCATCGAAAATAAATCTCTGAATGTTGGATAATCTTTTACAGCCAACGTGCGTCTTGTGGGAGGCGATGAGGCCAACGAAGGTCGTTTGGAGATGTACAGAAACGATGTCTGGGCCCCTCTATGTCCATATGGAGGAAGTGGCTTTGGTGAGATTGAAGCCAATCTGGTGTGCAAGCTCCTGGGATATTTTTCGTGAGTTTTAGGTTTACTGTTCTCAAGTAATATAGACGTAGACTGGTGTATCGACAGAATACGTT
Organism: Oncomelania hupensis; assembly: GCA_036898135.1. Lineage (NCBI taxonomy): Eukaryota > Metazoa > Mollusca > Gastropoda > Littorinimorpha > Pomatiopsidae > Oncomelania > Oncomelania hupensis. The sequence goes on from JBAHVR010000302.1 coordinate 505,732, forward strand.
TATCAATTAGAAAATCTTTCAGCTGTCTTTCAAGTCTTCCATGAGAAATGAACTGTGTGATAACAATAACAGTGCACTAATGACTAAAACGTTGACAAACAAATTTTAAATATATTTTTGGTATTTCCAAATAATATTCCAGATAATGTATGGAAATACTTTCAAATAGTATAGTCGTTAATTAGAAGGAGCCAAATGTCTGGCGGTCGGTCGGTCCATTGCACGCCATATGTAATGCAAGAACCACTTAACGGAATAAGCCCAAACTCAATAGGAACATTACTTGTGTTAGTGGCCAGCTTCCCGTGCCATCATATTTGCTCTATCTCAAATTCAACGTCACTGCGGTCACTGTGGTGTTAAACATGTTTTGCTCTATATTAAAAAAAAACAACAACAACGATCAGCTGATTTTGATGGTCTTTTACATACGGGTCAGGCCTGAAAATGGCGACTAATTTAGTCGCCATGGCTAGTGAAAAAAAAAATTGGCGACTAAAAAAAAATCTTTAGTCGCCAAATGCGAGTGCGCTAAAATGAACTTTTTTTTAGTTTGGCTAGTAAATTTTTTAGTTTGGCTAGTAAAATTTTTAAGTTACTAGCCAAAGGCTAGTGGGACCTTTTTTTCATTTTCAGGGCTGCGGGTACTAGGTACTTCAACTCACGGCCAATCTTCCTATGGTTGTCCGTTTGTCTGGCAGTTCACCGGTCCGAGTTTTTTTTTTTTAAAGCCGACCTACCGACCGTATTTTTTCCCCCTATGTGACCGTAAACGGGCAATTTTTGGGCTTTATTGTAAACAGCTGTGGCAAACAGAATGGTCTAATCAAATTAATAACAAACTTTAAAAACTCACCCAGATTTGTCTGCTTCATTGCCTAACTTTGCAAAGAAGAAACTGTCTTGGCCCGCCTTCATATTGGGCATACTTATGTCACCCATAGTTTCCTTTTGAAAGGAGAAGAACCAATGTGGTACTTTGCATTTCCGCCATTTTATGTCTAAATGTGCTGATCTGGTTGATGAGAGAGAAATATATTTTGGTTCACTACCTTTTAATGAGATTTTAAAAATCTGCAATGGTCAAAACCTGTTTACATTTTTACGTGATGGTTTGTTTTACCGTGTATAGGTCATGTCATCTTGTTTTGTTTGTTTGGTTAGATTTCTACAGGAAAGCTAGCTTTACGTACGTGTTAATCCTATTTTAATGTGTATCAGTACAACTTATGTTAATCTGATGAATAAAATTTGATACAACAACAACAACATTTTAATGTGTTAACGATGCAGTCTGATTTTTAATAGTTTTGTGTGGTCCTGGTTAGGTTCTTAGCATATAAACATTGATTATCTAATCTAATCTTGAAATGGCTTGCCATCTGGTTTAATTTCACTCAGATTGATTTGAGAGAATGCACTTGATTTCTTTATTTTTAACGTTTTTCTTACACCCTTGTGTGATGCTGGTGTGGGATATGGGTTGAAGGTTGGGGGGTGGGGGGAGGGTGCTCTAAGGTATGTACTTATTCATTAAAACTGAATATTCATGAATTAATAAATAACTATTTCAGAAATAGTTTTATCTACAGATGCTTCTACTTCCAGCCTCTTTTGCTCTCTCAACTATGGTAATTGCCTAGAAATGAGTTCCAATGGAATATATTATTTAATGTTCATCAGTTTTATAGAAATGTCTGTAAATATTTTGCAGTATTGGAGCGTTGTACACAAAAAACTCAGGATGGTATGGATATGGCACGTCGTCTTATTTCAACAGACCCTACATATCCTGTCTAGGGGAGGAAGAAAACGTTTTTGATTGCACGATCGCAAACTACGCCAGCTGTTATTCGACATACGTCATTGGTCTTATTTGTGACACGGGTACGCTATGCAGTCTATGCTATCTACAGAAATTGCACATACAGCAGTTTTTCTCAAATTCGCTGCAGCAGAGCATAGGAACTTCCGCTACTTTGTTGTGGTTGTAAATATCAAATCAAGTTTTGTTTAACGTACGTTTTGATTGTCCATTATTAAACTCCCGTTTCACTATTGTACTATAGATCTACCGCTACGGAATGAAATAGAATCCGCCATCGCTGAGCTGATCATTGCCGATTTGTTCTGACTTCCATCTCGTTTAACTCACAGGCAAGACAGAGACTCATCCAGTGAAACTTGTGAACAGCAGCAACATCTACGAAGGACGACTTGAGGTCTTCAGGAACGGGGTTTGGGGCACTGTGTGTTCAGAAAGTTGGAGTGACACGAACTCTCATGTCGTCTGCCGCTCTCTTTTCGGCGCTAAGTAACAATCGAAAGCTCTCTATTAATTCGTCTTAACCCCGTCTTCTTCTTCTTGTTCTACTTGTTGTTGTTGTTGTAGTTGTTGTAATAGTGGCAGTAGTAGTAGTAGTAGTAGTTGTAGTAGTAGTTGTGGTAGTAGTTGTAGTAGTAGTAGTAGTAGTAGTAGTAGTAGTTGTTGTTGTTGTTGTTGTTGTTGTTGTTGTTGTTGTTGTTGTTGTTGTTGTTGTTCTTCTTCTTCTTCTTCTTCTTCTTCTTCTTCTTCTTCTTCTTCTTCTTCTTCTTCTTCTTCAGTGTTTCTTAAATTTCTTTCAGTTTTGTAATGTTCCATTTATTTTAACGGTTACGGTATATTTAATAAAAATGTAAATAACTTTGATCGTCTTCTAAGTGCAGAAATAGTTGCAAAAAGTAAAAGGTTAGCGTTTCCGAACACTAGAAGATCATATAGAAAGGGAACTAATAACTCAAGTGTTCCCAGTAAAGATTTCTCTTCAAAGTTGACAGTATATCACACTGCCTTATTCTTGGTGTGATACTGTCAGTTCTGACAGGAAATCTTTATTGCGAATACTTAGTTATTAGTTATTTTCTTCAGTTGCAAAATGTTTGATTTTCGCTACTCGTCTGTATATTCATATTGGTTTTTCTTTTCTCTATAACAGCTTCACAGGCGCCCTAGTGTTGAGCGAACAAGCCATTTCGAATTTCGGGTTGAAGGAGTCGGCAGCCATCCTAATGAGTTACGTGTCGTGCAGCACAGGCGAACAGAATTTCCTGCATTGCTCATCACGTTCAGTGGAGAGTATTAGCTGCACGCATTCGCAGGATGTGGCAATTAAGTGCAGTGAACGTAAGCTATATAATGTAGATATGTAACATTCAGTTGGGGTCCCTTTCTCACATATCTTATTTAAATTAGTTTATTCTTTTATGATTCTGCAGAGGCATTAATAAATTCATAGAAAGCGTTACGTTTTGATTGACAGACCGCAACAATACAAAGTTTTCTTTTTAATCCACTACATCTATATTCAGCCCTTTGGCTTAGCTGTGAAATAAGCTCTTATAGTGTAAACTCAAGTTCGAGATAAAGATCATGTAAAAACACAAATACCCTGCCTACTTTCTATCCCATGTCTAAAACAAACTTCGTATATGCCAATTCCGTTATAATTTAAATATTGCAGCTGTCAAGAACTACGGAGTGCGGCTTGTGAACGGTAGCGTTGACGGATCAGGAATTTTAGAGGTACAGATGAATGGAACGTGGTCCACTGCTTGCGGCAGTAACTGGACGCTACAGGACACCACCGTAGTTTGTACACAACTCGGTTTTCCAACGTATGTCCACTCACTTTTATTATTATTATTTTTATTATTATTAGAGATGTGTTTTGTTTTCTATGAATTTTGTTATCTTATATCTTGTTAGACTTGCACCAGAATTTAAATACGGTCCAACATCAAAATGATGGTTATTCTTGCGCCTCACAAGGAGGACGCGAATTGAAAAGAGTGCAATATGTTGTTGTTGTTGTTTCTTTAATTTAACGTCTATTCACCTAAGTGATTTTAGACTTTGAGTGCAATGTATGCATTCAAATGTATGTTTTGTTTAAAAATGCCTTAATGAAAAAAGCAGCAGGCACAATAATGTTTTATGTTGACAGAGAAAATGCCAGTTTTTACTTGAATGAGACCAACAGCCACACTGGCCAAAGAACAGTCCTGTCCTTTCACTGCAGAGGGAATGAGGAATCGGTGGGGCGGTGTCCATCTGACATCATTTCCATCTGTAGTGAACCTGGAAGTATCTTCATTCAGTGCGCAGGTTGACTACATATTTTATTTTTAACTTATTCTCCTACCTACTCCTCTACTTGTAAACAGTTTCGAGGAATAATACACGAAATACTTTAATATTACATTGGTGAACACAAGAGATAAAGTTTAGTAGCCTTCGTTTTAGTTTCGTATAACAGACATAGTGTACAGTTATTAAGTGATGATGATGATGATGAATATGAAGATGATGATGATGATGATGATGATGATGATGATGATGATGATGATGATGATGATGATGATGATGCTGATGATGATGACGATGATATAATAAGACCTCTGAGGGTCACAATTTCTTTGAAGAGGTAGGCTATATTGATGCATTCGAGTGTGGAGTGTTTTGTTCAACGAGATTTTGTTTTTGGGGCATGAATTTACATGTGTAATGAACAAGTAGTTCCAATCTAAAATATATTTTCAGCCAGAGTCAGACTAAGAGACGGCCCAGTGCAACATCTTGGACGGCTAGAGGTATTTGCCGAGGGATCCTGGTATTCGCTATGCTGGAATTATATGTACTGGGAAGCTCCCGTCGTCTGTTCACAACTGGGATATACGGGGTATGAGCGTAATGAGCATGTTAAAAGAGAACTTATGAAAATAGGGAAGATGACAAACGTGCACATGATGTTGATGATGACGACGATAATAGATGATCGTGGTGAAGAGTAGGAGGTTAACTACGACGTTGCTGTTGACAATAACGATAATCAGATGCAAATGGTGCTGCTACCTTTTTCTGTAAATAAGGGGGGAATGACTGACGGACACGATCTGATATGTTTCGATGAGAAATCTAAAATTATTTAAGTATTCAAATGACTTTATTTGAAGGTCAATATCATAGGGTAAAGAATTGTTAACCAACAACCATTTCCACAAACGTTAACTTGTTAAGTTGTTTTATAAAAAGTACTGATAGTGGACTTCGATTTCTTTCTTCCATCTATAATTATATATAAATTGCTTAGCCGGAAGTCCTTCTTCGCCTCTACTATAAAGTTTGTCTCCTATGGACGCTGATCTGGGCAGGTGCTGAGCGCTACTGATCGGCCTGCTGTGTGCTCAAAACCAGCCAATTTGTTATAGCCGACATTTCCTTACCGAACGTTTAACCGTTTCTGAGATAAATAAATAAACAAAATGTCCACAAACTGCAATAGCCTCATTCCGCGCGCTTCCATTAAAAATCAAATTGAGGTTTCAGCATGTTTTCCCATATCAGCCCTGAAAATGAAAAAAAATGTCCCACTAGCCTTTGGCTAGTAACTTCAAAATTTTACTAGCCAAACTAAAAATTTTACTAGCCAAACTAAAAAAAAGTTAATTTTAGCGCACTCGCATTTGGCGACTAAAGTTTTTTTTTTAGTCGCCAATTTTTTTTTTCACTAGCCATGGCGACTAAATTAGTCGCCATTTTCAGGCCTGCATATAGACCAAAAAATTCATAGTTTTTCAACGAAGCCTCGGTAGCTTAGTGGGTTAATGTTTCGCCTACGGTTTCGGGCGACCCAAGATCGATACTCACGCGGGCCATATTTTTTTTTTTAATACACTACAATATGGATATTTTTTTTAATTTAGACTTTTTACCTTTAATTTATTATTATTATTATTATTATTATTATTATTATTATTATTATTATTATTATTATTATTATTATTATTATTAATAAACTAATAATAATAATAATAATAATAATTATAATAATAATAATAATAATAATAATAATTATTATTATTATTATTATTATTATTATTATTATTATTATTATTATTATTATATCAAATTTTCTTTTAAAACCTTGGTGTTTTTCATGATTTCTATTTGTATTATTCTATATTCAATATTATTATTATTATTAGTAGTAGTAGTAGTAGTAGTAGTAGTAGTAGTAGTAGTGGTAGTAGTAGTAGTAGTAGTAGTAGTAGTAGTAGTAGTAGTAGTAGTAGTAGTAGTAGTAGTAGTAGTAGTAGGCCTGCTGTGTGCTCAAAACCAGCGAAATCGTTTTAGCCGACATTTCCTTACCGAACGTTTAACCGTTTCTGAGATAAATAAATAAACAAAATGTCCACAAACTGTAATAGCCTCATTCCGTGCGCTTCCATTAAAAATCAAATTGAGGTTTCAGCATGTTTTCCCATATAGACCAAAAAATTGATGGAATTTCTAGGAAGCGTTGGTAGCTTAGTTAGTAAAACCATTCGCCTACCGTTCAGTGCGAGCGAAGTTCAAATCTCACCCGGCCCCTTATTTATTTATTTTTTTAGTACACTAAAATATGGATATTTTTCTTTTTAATTTAGGCTTTTTACCTTTAATTTATTATTATTATTATTATTATTATTATTATTATTATTATTATTATTATTATTATTATTACTATTATTTATAAACTAATAATAATAAATTATTATTATTATTATTATTATTATTATTATTATTATTATTATTATTACTATTATTTATAAACTAATAATAATAAATTATTATTATTATTATTATTATTATTATTATTATTATTATTATTATTATTATTATTATTATTATTATTATCTTATATCAAATTTTCTTTTAAAACCTTGGTGTTTTTTATGATTTCTATTTGTATTATTCTATATTCAATATTATTATTATTATTATTATTATTATTATTATTATTATTATTATTATTATTATTATTATTATTATTACTTATAAACTAATAATAATAATTATTATTATTCATATAATAACAATTATACTATCTTATATCAAATTTTCTTTTAAAACCTTGGTGTTTTTTCTGATTTCTATTTGTATTATTCTATATTCATTATTATTATTATTATTATTATTATTATTATTATTATTATTATTATTATTACTACCAAGGATCGGGATGGGGTGGTACGTGTAGGTAAAAGGGGGCTACGGGTAGGTTTAAAGGGGCATGGGTAGGCATAACGGGGATACGGGTATATATAAGGGGGTATGGTGATGGTCGATTCCTTTCATCCATACCTGCGAAACGATCAACGGGGAAGTATCAAGGAGGGTACAGTTAGGAACCAAGGGGGTATGGAAGGAATCAAGGGGGTATGGGGAGGTATCAAGTGGGTTCGGGGAGGTATCAAGGGGGTATGATGAGGCATCATGAGGGGGGGACGGGTAGATATCAGGGGGGGGGGTTATGGTGAGGTATCAAGGGGGATATGGGGAGGTATCATCGTCCAAATGAAACTCGCAGGCAAAAGTTCTCTCTGTCTACATTTTAAACAGCATCATGTGTACCCTGGCTTGCCAGGGTACAAAAACCACTAGTGATAGATATCTACCTTGTAAGTTTGGTCAACCGCACTTAAAAGTCAAGGTCAAGGGCAAACGCCTAAAATAGGTTCATATGAGTATTTAGAAGTGATATTGATCATAAGCTATGAGAGATACAGTCCAATCTTGTTGAATTTAAAGAAGGTTGTAGGAATACAGTTGGTTTAGACCTTACAAAGTTGTTGAAAGACCTCTGTGTTTGACAAATGATGTACTGCGCCAACACTTTTAACTTTGATCATGGTATCCGAGATCATGTCAACAAAGACGAGTTCACTGAAAATCAAGGTCGGTATTGCATTTTGTCATAAAACAACTTTTGGCTAATTGACTCACATACATAGCAAAGTGAAGTCTATGTACTCACCCCCATTTTTTTCCCTCGAGTTGAAAATTTGTGCGAGATGAGTCCTAAATAGTCCAAAAACTACGTTATATAAAAAATGTCCGTCAGTCTGTCTGTCCGCCGTCCGGCGTCAGTGTGTGGAAAACTTTCAAGTGGATTAATATCTCGGAACTTATTTCAACTATCACAACCAAACTTGGTAAGATGTTGTATATTCGTAAGACTTCATAAATGATCAGTAAATGAATGACTTCACTTCAAGGTCAAGATCACAGGTCAGCAAATGTTAGTAAAAAAAAACTAAACAAATTTTCACAAATTTCAAATTGTTTCTTAGTTATTACTATTAATTCTTTTATGCATGAATCATCATTAGAGTCTCCTCTCTGAAAATCCTTACCGGGAAGAGAAGGGACTATAAACTGATTAAAAAAAAAAATTATGCATGATGGTTATCAATGAGACATAAATACTGTCATATTTGATCAACCTCACTCCAAGGTCAAGGTCACTGGAGCTGTCTAAAGTATAGGTACTTTAAGTGACCTTAACCCTAAACTATGAGAGATCTAAATCCAAACGTGTTGTATTTAGAGATTTAGAGATGATAGATTGATCGTTCATATATGTTCCGTTGTTGCGTTGATCTTGAAGGTCAAGATCATTTTAGGTCTTGCAAAAACATAAAAATATAGGTCATCGTACAGTGGAATGGCTCCATTTAACCAAGAGGAAGCGTCGTCAGGCTGAGAGGAGATGGTTGAAGAGTGGTCACACAGTGGATAAACAAATTTACACTGCTGCCAAGCGACGAGTAATGCAAATTGTCCATAGGGCCAAGTCTGCTTTCTTTAGTGGTCAAGTGGCCAACAGTGAGACTAGCAAGCAACTCTTCTCGTTCTGTGACCGCCTCAGAGGCAAGGAAAAAAGTAGCGCTCTACCTACCACTCACCCACCTTGTGATTTACCTTGTGTTTTTGTCACTTTTCACCAAGAAAGTCGCTGATATACGCTATGAACTTCATCACGATGCTGGTGTGCAGACAAATGTGGATGCATTGCCAACTGTTTTAAATTCTGTTTGACCATTTTGAACCAGTTTCTGTTAATGAAGTCAAAGAGGTCATCAAAAAATCTAAACCAATCTTGAATTGATCCCATTCCCACTCCTCTCCTCCTTGACTGCATTGGCCCTCTTCTCTCAGCAATAACACACATTGGCAATGCGTCTCTGTCCACTGCTTCTGTTCCTGCACCTTTCAAGACGGCATTTGTCAAGCCACTGCTCAAAATCCCAGCCTAAATCAGAAAGAACTAAAAATTACAGACCAGTATGTATCCTATCATTTTTGTCCAATGTTTACAGAAAAGTTGGTACTGAAGCAGTTACTCTCATACTTGCAAAGCATCTCTCTTCTCAGTCCCCATCAGTCAGCCTATCGCACCTCTCATAGCACCGAGACAGCAGTACTCAAAGTCACAGGGGACATTCTGATTGCTCTGGACAAAGGCAACTTATCTCTTATAACACTTCTTGATCTATCGGCTGCGTTCGACACTGTAGACCACAATATCCTGTTCGAAACTCTCGAGTCGCAGTTTGGAGTTTTAGGGAATGCCTTGGCCTGGTTCAAGTCATACATCCAAGGTCGTACGCAAACTGTCAGCATTGCTGAGGTGCTCTCAAAGAAGGAAAATTTGACTTGTGGTGTACCGCAGGAGTCGGTTCTTGGACCGATTCTCTTTGTGTTGGTTGTACACAAAGCCTTTGTTCGAACTGATTCAGAAACACGATGTGACTATTGAAGCTTTTGCTGACGACACGCAGATTTTACAATCAAGTCTTCCGGTGCAAATCGATGCCAATGTCCAGAATTGCATTTCTGACGTCTGATCCTGGATGACACAAAACAAGTTAAAGCTCAACGATGATAAAACAGAGGCTCTCCTGTTCAAAAAGACCAAAACTGCCCTAGCTTGCCCCTTGCCTACCACTGTAAGTGTAGGAGAGCATGAAATTTCTTTCTCTCAGTCGGCTAGAAATCTTGGCTTTTTATGTCGAATGACATGACACTTGATTTCCATGTTGCACAAGTTTGTAAATCAGCGTATGCTGCCTTGCGTCAGATCAGTTCCATTCGCTGCTACTTGACCCTTCAAGCAACCATCACCTTAGTCTGTGCTTTAGTTTTGTCTAGGCTAGACTATTGTAATTCCCTACTGGCTTCCTGCCCGAGTCATCTCATAGACAAGCTACAAAAAGTCCAGAATTGTGCTGCTAGGCTAGTCTTCAGGGCAAAAAAGCGCGATCACATCACTCCACTACTCCGTAAGCTTCATTGGCTACACAATTTCTCCTCTGGAACCTGCCCTTCATATCTATCAGATCTGCTGTCTATGTCCCTTCTCGCACTCTTCGCCCTTCTTCTGACCATAGCACACTCTGCATGCAAAAGAACTAACACCAAAATGTACGGAGAACGGGCATTCACCTATTGTGTACCCAGACAATGGAACCCTCTTCCAGCCAACATCATGATACAAGCAGACCACACCCTCATTCAAGCAAGCTTTAAAGTCTCACCTCTTCAAACTCTACTATCCTGACTAAATCCTTCATTCATTAGACCCTGGCCTCAACACATATTTGTTCTGCGTTTGGTTATGCTTGTGGATTTTGTTGTGATTGTGACGACTTGTTTGCAGAAGGTTAACTTTATGTTTTGTCTGATTTTGCATGTGGGTTTTTCTGATTGTAAAATTTCGAATGCAATATTGTAAGTTGTTTCATGTTTGTTTCTTTCTTTTCATGTAAAGCGCTATGCGCTTGTCTACAAAAGACAAGTAATAGCGCTATATAAATGTCCATTATTATTATTATTAATCCATAGTATACAACAACATAGGGTTATTTGATCGAACATGAGCATGAGAGGTCACGTGAAGGTCAAGGTCATCCCATAGCCCTTTTTTTACGTAATACAACTTTTCCTGTAGTTTATTTAGTAGTACATGAATATATTTGGAGCCGGAGGTCAAGGGCATAGAAAGATCAGTCGGTATTAATTTGCATTTAAATGCCACTGTTTCTTTTTGTTTTGTTTTTCTTCTGAACAGTCATTTTCGTGATAAATATTGCAAGTTCCATAATGAACATGTGAGTCATATTTGCTTTGCCCCTCTAGTTTTATTTAATTTGATCGTGAACAAGTGTTCAAAGGCATGTAAATACGAGCCAAATGTCGGTCACACATACTATGCACATTTGGTCAACTTCATTCCAAGGTCAAGGCCATTGGAGCTGTCCAAAGTCGGTTAGAATATGTACTTTGAAGTGGCCTTGACAATAAACAATGAGAGATAATACAAGTTTGGACTCTAAATACTAGAGATGAAAGATTGATCGTTCATATATGTTCCGTTTTTGCGTTGATCCTGAAGCTCAAGGTCATTTTAGGCCTTGCAAAACCATTACAAATACGTTATCATACAGTGGAATGCCTGTATATTTAACCCATAGTATGCAACAACATGAGCATGAGAGGTCACGTGAAAGTCAAGGTCATGGCAAGGTCAACTTAAGGTCACCAAAGGTCAAGGTCATTCCAAAGTCACTGTTTTGTGGGCATAATACAACTTTTGCTGTAGTTTATTTGATAGTACATGAGTGTATTTGGATCCTGAGACCAAGGCCATCCCAAGGTCAAGAGCATAGAAAGATCAAAGTCGGTGTTACTTTGCATTTTAATGCCACCACTTCATGTTGTTTTTTCTGGGCACTCATTTTCAAGTTAAATATTGCAAGTTCAATAAGGAGCATGTGAGTCTTATGGGCGTTTGCCCTTTTTAGTTTTAAATACAATTTTGTTATTGCTATGAACTTTAATTTTTATATAGTATATTGAGAATATACTCCCAAAGTAGCATGCATATTAATTTACCACCTTCTGATTTATTTTATTTTATTTTATTTTTACTTTAGACAAAATACCATTTCCTACTATGCTAGTCAACATGGACCAAACAACATGACAAAGTACAGCTACGAGTTTTCCTGTACTGGGTCCGAGAAGTCGCTGCAGAGCTGTAACAGGATTTACCAAGGCACTACCAGTTGTGAAAAAGCTGCTATTATGTGTACCCCAGGTAAAATACATTAATATACTGCATGATAATGTGTTTCACATTCTACTAAAAAATCATTAAGGTAACATCAAAGATCAGAGAAACCTATGTAAGATAGGTCACTAATGCTGTTTCATAGTGACAGAGATTGTAGACCAGTGACGAGATGCATTTAATATATTTTCTTTCGGAGATAACTTTTAGTTGGTGACTAAGTGTTCCGTGTTTTCATGTTGCTTCTTTGGGATAAAACTGAAACAACGGCACCTCGAAAGTTAAATTAACGTTTTGAAAATCCTGGTTTTCAGGTATACGTTTGTTGGGGCTATAGGAGCTCTCTAAATTGTGTGGTTTTTGTTTTATTTTGTGTTTTTTTTTTTTAAGAAGAAAAAAACTACCAATGCTCTGTCAAAACTACCAATGCTCTGTCAATGCTCTACAATTCAGCTAAACTTTCGTTGGGAAAAGTGTCTGTTTTAGCCCGTGATGAACCAAATCTAAAGACTGCGTTTTCGAGGAAAACGACCTCCACGAATTATAAAGTAACGATGGTATTTACCTCCCCTGGATAATGACGAACAAAATTTCGTCTGCAACTAAAGGCGCTGGCGCTTCAAAACCGTAGACACGAAGAAAAGTTCGTAAGGATTTCACGATTGCATAACCGCAAACGAAAGGGATCACTACGAACCAAATTTCGCTGGTCGATCTAAAGTTCTGTAATGACTCAGGTACCCAGACATCTACTGAGATGAAGCTTGTAAACGGCAGCAGTGCGTACGAAGGCCGTTTACAGGTTCTCTACAACGGAGTGTGGACTACTGTGTGCCAGTCTTTGTGGACATCCGTCAACTCGGACTTCGTATGCCGCTCCTTGTTTGGTCAAAGGTCAGTTTTGTTTTGTCAAAAGTATGTACATAAATCATAATTAATTTTCTCGGGTATCTTGGATTAGAGAGGCTGAGATTTGAAGAGTAAAGAAATAGTGGAAATTAGATCTGAGAGTAAAGAACGAGGAACAAAAGTAACAAATATTAGTATACTTAAAGTGGGTTCGGGCACTGATTAGAGTAGACCCAACGTTTCCCGACGTGTCGTAAGAGGCGACTAACAGGGGAGATGTCAGCACGGCATCACTGCGCGAAAGTCTTGTACACAGAAGTCACCGGCGAGGACGGAGGAACCTCATGTTACTACAGGTTCAACGACCACGTGCTCGGGGCCAAGGCGAGCCAAATAGTATTCGTGGATACCGGATGTTGCCAACAGCCTTGAGAGGATTGGGCCCTGCCAGGTCTTTCTCGCCAAAGACACACTCAATGATGAATAAAACCATTTACTCCATACCGGATCGGTCGTCGCCCGGGTCAACAAGGACCGCGCCTTCCGTTGGCCACCAGAACGGAGAGGATAAGTGTGCTACTGATGGACAACTTAGCAAGATCCGCACCAGAAATTACATCATCATAGGAACCTGGAATGTCAGGATCCTAAATGCGGAGGGAAAATTAGAAGGACTGGCCCACGAGATGGACCACTATCGATGGAACGTTTTAGGGATCAGCGAACTGCGCTGGAAAGGCCTAGGTGAAACAACGACCGACAAAGGCCACAAGCTTTATTTCAGAGGTAGAGATGACAGGCACAAACACGGAGTTGGACTCTTGGTCCACAAGAACATTCTAGCCACTGTCATGGATTGCCGCCCAGTCTCCAGTAGACTCATTACCATCCGTCTGAGAGCAGCCACTTTCAACATCACCATCATCCAGGCCTATGCCCCAACACCAGACTATGAGGACAGCGAAGTGGAGGATTTCTATGAAAATCTACAGGCTGTCCTTGACCACGTGCCGAAGAAGGACATAGTCATAGTGGAAGGCGACTAAAATGCAAAGGTTGGCCAAGATGCGCACCACAACTGGGGAGACACATGTAGACCCCACTGCAACAACGAGACAAATGACAGGGGTCTGAGACTCTTGGAATTTGCCAGATACAACAATCTGATACTGGCAAATACGCTTGGTCTCCACAAAAACCCCAGACGATGGACATGGCACAGTCCCGGCGGGGAGCATCACAACCAAATAGACTACATCATGGTCAAGAAACGCTTCAGGTCAAGCATCAACATTGGCAGGACACGCACTTTTCCAGGAGCAGACATCGGAAGTGACCACGATCTCGTGATGATGTCTTTCCGGTTCACTTGAAGAGAGTTAACACAGCAAAGTGTACTAGACTGAAGTTCGACCTGGACAAACTGCAAGACCCGGAGGTGGGAGAAATATTTCAGGCCACAACTGCCGAAGGGAAATTTGCACCACTGCTCATTTTGGGAGCTGGTGAAGTAGATGTCAACACCATGATCACCACCTTCAACTTAGCTATGACAGATGCCGCCACGGAGATCCTTGGAAAGCACCAGCTAAGAAGCTGTGGATCACACCTGAACTTTTGGACCTGTGTGATAAACGAAGAGAGATGAAAAAGAAAAAGAAAACCTCACAGGGAGCTGATGCCTACCGAAAAATCAACAATGACATCAGACAAGGCATGCGCACAGCAAAGGAGAACTGGATAGAAGATCAATGCCAGGAAATAGAGAACAGTCTGAAAAGAGTAACAGCAAGAAGGCCTACCAGACTGTGAAGCGGCTGACAAGTGTTAAACAGCCCAAGTTCTCCACGATCCAAAGAATTATGCCTTACAGAAGAACAAGAAGTCTTGGACAGATGGACAGAGTACTGCTCTGACCGTTATAACCACACACCAAACGGAAACCCATCAGTTCTAGCATGTCCAAAGAACAAAGAAGAAATCCTCCCAATTCTCCGAGAAGAAGTTGAGGCAGCAGTGCAATCGCCGAAGAAGGTGAAGTCAGCGGGAGTAGACAACATACCCGCGGAACTGCTTCAAGCAGGAGGAGACCGATGATTGACGCACTCACCATTATCATTAACAAGATCTGGCGTACACCATGGACACTGTCGCTTGTCACCACTCTTCCCAAAAAAGGTAACCTTCAGGAATGTGAAAATTACCGCACCATCAACCTCATCAGCCATCCCAGCAAGGTCCTCCTAAAATAATACTTAACAGGTTGAAACCCCAAGCTCAACAAATCATAGCTGAAAAGCAAGCAGGATTCAGGGCAGGGCGAAGTATCACTGAACAGATTTTCAACCTCAGAATAATCTGCGAGAAATACCTACAGCACTAACTACATCTATATCATGTGTTTGTAGACTTCAAAAAGGCGTTTGACCGAGTCTGGCATGCAGCTCTATGGGCAACAATGAAAGTGTACAACATCAACCATAAAATTATTGAAGTCATCAAAAGCCTGTATGACAATGTTACCAGTGCAGTCCTCCACAACAGCGCCATCGGAAACTGGTTCAGAACAACAATCGGTGTGCGTCAGGGATGCCTACTCTCTCCAACACTCTTCAACACCTTCCTAGAGCGCATCATGTCAGATGCCCTTGCAGATCACAAAGGCACAGTCAGCACAGCATAGGGGTAAGAGCAAACTCCAACCTTTGTTTTGCGGATGACATTGATGGATTGGTTGGAGAGGAAAAAGAACTTGGAACAGCTGGTACAGAGGCTTGACACCACCTCCAGAGCGTATGGAATGGAAATAAGTGCAGAGAAGACGAAAATGATGACCAACAACACCAATGGCATCAACACGGACATCAAAGTCCAAGGCCAATCCCTTAACACAGTGCATAGCTTCAAATATTTAGGAGCCATTGTATCAAACAATGGGTCCCGACAGGAAGACCTCTCCAGGATCGCACAAACAACTGCTGCCCTGGCGAGGTTGAAGCCCATTTGGAAAGACAGTACCATCCGTCTACATTCCAATGTAAGGTTGCTGCACGCCCTTGTCATCTCCACCTTCCTATATGTGACGTTTTTTTTTAATTGTTGCTGGGTTCCGCACAATGGACTGCTATAACCCTCTCGTCTTATTCTATGGGGACCGCTAGTGAATACCTTAATACATTTATTTGTTTAGCTCGGTCTGTGTTTAGGCTGGGGTACAGAGATAGATAGAAAAATGGTAAAAGATCACTGTCACACTAGCTTTCACACGGCTATGATTCATATGTAGTCCAGCCACTTGATGACAGTAAAATTCACACATTTATTTCCCCTACTCTATACACGATATTCGAAGTATGAAACTAACTTAAAAGTTCAATTGTCAATGCGAATGGTTCGCTCGCTGATAGTCTAGGCAGATACTTTTTCATCATAGGGCACTGGATACTTTCTTAATGGTCAGATCTTGAAGAGTGGACTACTGTGGTCCTGTTTATACAGAGTTTTTGGTGCACGGTTTCTTGTTGCACTTAACTGTGGGGTTGAAGCGCTGGGTTGAGGTCGCTTCTACGACACGCTGTGTTGTCATTGAGTCTTTGACTGTGTGGTTCGACGGTTGGGCTATCTGCGCTCAATGCTGTAGATGCATGGGCAGCCAACTGTACGCGTCGACGTGGTTGTTATCGTTTGGTGAGTTGGGCTCACGATATAACACCTGCTCGTCTGTAACATATGAGACGAAATTCTGCACAACCCTGGATAAAAGGTCTGTGCAGAGCGTCTCACTGAAGGCCAAAGTAGCCCTCAGTGATAGCTCCACATCTCTATACATAAGCGACGAACATTCTGTGGTCCACTGGAATCTCCACTCTTAATTTCCTATACATATATATAAATATAAATCGTGGCTAACTATACACTTAAAAAAATAATATTATTATAAACATTCTCGGGTACAGCCACTGGTCTGCAAGCATACATATAGGTTAAACAACAGTGGTTCCGTCAGGGATACAACATGGCGTCGGCTGGTCATGCTTGCCTCGTGGTCGGATTCTTCCATGTGGTCTTGCAAAGTCGAACTAACAATTCAATTCTATGCATAGGAAATTCCAAAAACATAATTCACCAATAATATAAATACATCGCGATGAAACAGAAGTATGTTCATTTACCTGTTTGACAATGTCAGGCCGTGGCTACTTGATTGAATTCGAATATTCAACAAGCACTGCTGTCTAATCTTCTCAGGAGAGATTCTGTCAGAGAGTACTGTGTACTCCTCAGCGTTTCAAACTAGACTGACGTTCTCTCTCGGTGCTTGAATCGGCCAGAACTGGTTCTAACTAACCTTAGCTGTGTTCTGGTTGGCTGAATAATCTAAGTGGGTGTAAAATTCGAAACACCATCGTAGGCTGCGATGATGTCACTACACGGCTCGCGTTAATCTCGCAGTGTGTGTACACATCAGTAATACCTTAATCGTCTGCTATAGACTACCAGTAACCTTCTAAGTTTTACTACTGACTAAACAAGCAAAATCTTAAAAGCAGTGGAAACGGGGCTCTCGTTACACTATATGCTTGGGAAACATGGATGCTCACAGCAGATCTCCAACGAAGAATATAAAGCATGGAGATGAGGTGCTACAGAAGACCTCTGGGCATTTCCTATACCCAGCACATCACCAATGACGAAGACCGACAGACCATCACACAAGCCATTGGACAACACGATGACCTACTCACAGTGGTGAAGAAACGGAAACTCCGATGGTATGGCCACGTCACCAAATCATCAGGTCTTGCAAAGACCACCCTGCAAGGCACAGTGCAAGGAGGTAGAAGAAGAGGCAGACCGAAAAAGAGGTGGGAGGACAACATTCAAGAATGGACTGGTTTGACACTGAGCCATCAGGGTTACTGAGGACAGAGAAAGATGGAGTACGATGGTTAAACGATCATCTGTGGTTCCCCTACGACCTCCGAGTAACGGGAGAGGATAGAATAGGATTGGAAAGAAGCAATTTTTTTTAAAAATTACATTTTCAAGTGTGTAAGTAGGCCACTCACATTAAAAAACAAACAAACAAACAAACAAAACTAAAACAACGGTAAGAATAGGAAGAAGGAAAAGAATACAGGATACATAACCCTTGTCTCATAAATACTCACAAGGAGAATAGTGTACAGTTTCCATTTACTTACATACAAAATTCAAAATTTGTTAAAAATCGCAAAACAGTGAATTGAAATGATACATTAAAATACATTATTATAATAGCATAAAATCGAGCAATAAATAGACAATCATTCATTAAAATTTGTCGACAAAGCCATTCTCACATATATATGGAAAAAAATAAAATCGGATAATACAGACACGCCCACGCATAAGCACACATGCCCACGCACAAGCACACATTGAATAAGACGGAAATAAAAATTGATGGAGGAGGGATGTGGTTCAATGGTGAAATGGACGTCGAAGCAATTGACTGTTAAGATATGACATTGCAGGCAGTGGTTCGAAATTGCCAGGTTGACGGCCTCGAATGCTGAAAAAATAACTTGACTCGGGTGCAGAAGCAATCACCCCATACTCTTCGGATTAAAATATAAACCGAGATCTAGTCTGTGCACGCACGCATTTCATCGTACGGACTGTAAAGGCCCTGACGCTCATGTCCAACACGGGTGAGTGCCGGCTACATAAATGCACCAAGCAGGCACTAGAACTCATCTCCTTTTTTGGTCGGCCATGATTGTGCTCAGGTGTATGGGACCTCAGACGAGATTCTCGGGGGTAAGGGCCAATCCCTCAACACAGTGCAAAGCTTCAAATATTTAGGAGCCATTAGAGCTCATCAGCTTAGACGTTACGTATCGCTGAATACGTACACGTATGGAGATACGTACGGAGCCCGTACGTGAAAGCGTTTTTGCTTCAGCTTACACGTGAAACAGACTCCCGTACTCCCGACTCCCCGAGCAAAGAAAGATAACTCCGGAAGCTTTTCCTGTGTTTTAACAAGTGTGTCAACCCACGTGTGTAGCTTTCAAGCATCGGGGCAGTACTGCAAGACGATTTTTTTTCTCTGTTGACTTGCAACTCGAGATTTCCAGCCATAGACAGCTCTCTCTCTCTCTCTCTCTCTCTCTCTCTCTCTCTCTCTCTCTCTCTCTCTCTCTTTTTTTTTTTTTTTGACGTCATGAATGATGTAATATCAGACAGCGCAGTACTGAATCAAATACTATTTATGCTTCCTCAACTCCTCGACATTTTTGCAAGCCGAACAAAAGCACCGTGTCCATCTGTTGTAACACGTTAAATATTGTGCAATATTGAAATTCATTTTCCTATGTTTTCAACTTATAAGAAATCATTGAATCGAATCCAAAATAAACTATTAACTTATAATGGGGAAGGGGGTGGGGCCACAAAATATAAAAGTCAAGCGCCGGCACTGTGATAATGATAATAATAATAATATTAATACTAATACAACTGCTCCTAATAATAATATAAATTGTAATAATAATCATAAGACGGAAATGAAATGAACTATTTTCAGCAAGAAGTAATGATATTCAACTAACATAATGTGCAGAGCAACACATTTATCTATTTTTAATATATTTTACTTTTCTTTTAAAGGATGTTTTACGCTATCACCGTTTCATAGATTTTTTTTTCCATTTTGCCTAATAACAAAAGTAATAATTAATTTTTAATTTCAGTAATAATATTTATAAGGCCTTTGATGCAGTCAACCTAAAATAATGCGAACAACAAGCATGTAAAACGTGAAACAAAAACTTGAAAGACAAGATTATGCACTCGAACAATCAATTTCATCGGTCACAGGTGGGTGATTCACTTTATATTTTTATGACGAGCCAATTATTAAATGACGTCAAATATTACAGAGGAATATTATTTTTTTTCATATTCTATGCCATTTTTATTGCTCAACGCAGGAAAGTGAGTTTTTTCAGCAAAAATATGACTGAAGCGGGATCGCGATCTGAAATCTCGTTGTCGCTTGTTAGTTGGCCTGCGGGAGATACGTGGTGCCGGCCGCCGTGTATGTAGGTGGTGTCTCTGACAGGGTTTCACTCGGAGTCAACGCAACAACATGAAAGCAAAAATACCTATACAGATGGGAAAAGGATTTAAAAATGCAACCAAAATGTTACTTACCGTGAAATATGACGATTAGTTGTTTTAAAACAAATGCGGAAAGGGTCACGTATGGATCGCGTTCTGTACGTAAGCACGTCCGGTATCGATGCCACGGGTCTGAAGAAATCGCGCGAGAATTTGCGATACGGAGTCCATACGTGCCGTAGCAAGCCCGTATGGGATACGTAACGTCTAAGCTGATGAGCTCTAATGTATCAGGCAAGTGTGCGCCTCGGGCGGTTCAGTGAGTTCGATCCTGCATCTGCCAGCGCCTTGAGAAGGTTTTTATTAAGATAAGTGCTATATACAAGATTCAAGATGATTTATTGTCCCCATGTTTACACAAGGAAACTTGACATGTGGGCAACATAACATGAACCATGACAAGGACAATATCATAGTCTATCAATAAAACATCAGCTATAACTTCAACATTCATTCACAAAAACATTATCACACACCCCCCCCCAGCAATCAAACTATTAAACTACTAATACAGGTATTGCGACAATAAAATATGTACTGTGATTTAAATAGCATGCGAACAAATTAAGGCATGACTAAAATGGAATGTTAACAGTTAAATATATAAGCAAGGACTCGGGAGAGGAGGGGGTGGGGAGGAGATTAGATTTAGATAAACTTTCATTTATGACACTAATTTAAAACTAAGCAGACGTAGTAGGCCTAAAATTTCTAGTGTTAAAACGTACAAACAAGCGCACGTTGAATAAAACAGTTGTTACGTTGAAACGCCAATGGTAGTGTGTCTAAAACGTGTACGATAGATCTAATCGTTTCGATTTGCAAAGTATTCAATAATGGAGTTTATTTACCTTTGATTTGAGTTTGCATTGTTGTTAGGAGAGGCTTTGTATAACGTTGATAATTTTCGTTGGTCGATATTGATGTAGAATAGTCTGGATCTGCGTGTTTACTCTTGATAGAAATTTCCGGATGGATATCGAAGGTCGTGAATGTTCCCGGAAGTAGAGAAAATGTATATGACGTAAGCCAGTGATGACGATCTTTAGTTCGATTGGTGGCAGTGCGTCATTTCTACCATGTACCAAATTGTTCGAGAAAAGAGAGAGGTTATTTAATCGTGTGCCGAGTTGCTGTTGAGAGAGAGTAAAGTTGTTGATAGTGATTTGGAAAGTTGCTGTGAAAGTTGTTGAGTTGAATTGAGAATTGTATGCAGTTGTTGATGTGTGCTGAATAAAAGTGAAAAACTTCATACGTCGACTTTGTGACTTGTATGCTGTTTGGACGGGCTGTGTGAATAAACGAATCTGAGTTACACCCTATCAGGAATTCAAGCATCGGGGCTGAATCAGATACTGATAGAAAACACCAACATCAAACTGAGTGTAACATTTTGGGGGTCAAGCCGCGATTCACGCCATAGCCAAGGGTTCAACTGCTACAACAAGCGAGTCAACGTTACGAGAGGCAGTCATCGAGGGTAGCCGCCAACGAGTTGCGTCGAGAGGGGCCAACATACTGGGACTACATCACCGATAGGTTCGGGTTGACTGCAAGGGCGTGTAGTCGCCGAAGAGTTGCTTCGTGAGCGAACAACAGAGCGGGACTACGTAGCTGCCGCAGGACTACGTCGAGGGACAGTCTCGGAGCTACATCGCCAGTGTTACAGCGAGCGTCGAGCGGACGTCGCGTCTACTTCAACACAGGAGCGTATACATCAACACCAGCGTGGTGCAGCGTCGCATACGACGAGGACAGCGGGGCCTGCGTCAGCGAAAGCGACTAGTGACAAGCATCAGCGCTACTGCAGAAAGCGTGCTGTTCTAGAACAGTCTAGAAAGGTACAGCACAGTCAAGAACTTTCTAGAAAAAGAACTTTCCAGAATAGAACTTTCCAGAAGCATCAAGATGGCTGACTTCTGGCAGAAAGGGGTTGAACTGAATCTAAAAGGCAAGCAGCTGACGGAGTATGTCAAGTCTCAGGAGAGAATACGAGAAAGAGAATTGGAAGAGAAGCGTCTAGAAAAAGAACTAGAACTAGAACAGAAGCGTCTAGAAGTAGAAGAGCAGCGTCGCCGTGAAGAACGAGAATTAGAAGAGCAGCGTCGCCGTGAAGAACGAGAATTAGAAGAGCAGCGTCGCCGTGAAGAAAGAGAATTTGAACTGAAGCGTCTGGAAATTGAACAGCAGCGGCAAGAAAGAGAAGATGAGCGCAGGCGTGAGGAAAGAGAAGCTGATCGGCAGTTCCAACTAGAGTTGGCGCGCATCCAGCAACAGCAGCATGCGCCACAAGTTATCAGTGACAACACGGCTCCAAAATTGCCAGCTTTCGTCGACGGGAAGGACCAGATTGACAGTTATCTGGCGAGATTCGAAAGGTTCGCTGAAAGCTCTAACTGGCAACCTCAAGACTGGGCAATTCGACTGAGTGCACTTCTGACGGGGCAAGCTCTCGAAGTTTACACCAGACTGTCGAACGATGACGCCAAAAACTACGACGTCTTGAAAGAGGCCCGGTTGCAGTGCTACAACTTTACAGAGAAGGGCTACCGTAAACGCTTCCGTGAATGCCGGCCTAAGTCAGACGAGACGCCAAAGCAGTTTGTGGAGCGCCTGTCGTCATATCTACACAAGTGGGTGGAGTTATCAGGCGAAAGGAAGTCTTACGACAGTCTCCATGACCTGATCGTGAAGGAACAATTTCTCAATGCCTGTCACAAGGACCTAGCGACCCATTTAGAAGAACAAAAGCTGCAGACGCTTAAAGATGTGACCGAGGCTGCTGAAAGATATCTCATCGCTCATGGGAAGACCCTGGGGCCACCCAGCGCGACGAAACATTTTCAGAAGACTGGAAACCATGGGAACCAGATCCAGGGGAGCCAGACGAGCCAGAAACAGACGGACTCCACGCCTCCTCCCAGGGAAGGGCACTCAAGAGGCTGTTTTATCTGCAACGCTACAGACCACAGAGCTGCCAGCTGCCCTCAAAGCAGAAATAGCGGACAGCGGAGCAGTACGGACAATGCAGCGGTGGGCAACCGACAGAGACGTTTCTCCAATCAACGGCAAAACAGTAGATCTGACCATCAAGTGTGCGGCGGGAGCGTCATTCTTCCGAGTGAGACTAAGCGCACAACTACCCCTGCGGACGTGCAAGAGTGCATGACTGATGGCCAACTTCTCCTTGCCAACGGAAAATCCATCCCCGTCGTCGCCAGCGCAGCTGTGACCGTCCAGAACATGCCTGTTTCCAAGGGACGCGTCGGAAATCATGAAGTGACTGTTTTAAGAGACTCTGGCTGTAGTGGGGTCATCGTCAGAGAAGACCTAATCGCTAAAGAACAGTTCACTGGCGATTCAAAATGGACAATTATGGCCCGACAGCAAATGTGTGAGAGCGCCAATTGCGAAGATTCATGTCAACACCCCTTTCTACATAGGCGAAGTCGAAGCGGTTTGCCTGAAGAAGCCGCTGTATGATTTGATGATCGGGAATATCGACGGCGCGAGACGACCCGACAACCCCGATCCAGAGTGGAGTCCTGCCTCAACCCAACGCGTCGAAGTTGTGGAGGAGGATCCATTGCCATTTCCCGATGGAGACCTTACAGAGCTGCTACGGGACAATGTGGTTACTCCGGCTCAGCCCTGCCGACCAGAGATCGTCGGTGCTGTTACTACCAGGGCCCAGGCCAAGAGAGACAAGACGTCTACGCCACTGAAGGTCGCCGACAACTCCAAAGCTGCCATCGTGGACAGAGATAAGCTGATCCAGCTCCAGGAAGCTGATAGCACTTTAAACAAGTATAGGAACCGCCAAGACCACGTGACCAAGGGCAGTGGCACGGTCTATTTTGAGGTGAAGGCCAAGGTCCTGTACAGAATCTTCCAGCACCCGAGGGTCAGCGGAGGTAAACCACTACGTCAAGTACTGGTACCATTACCCCTAAGGCGCCAGGTGATGGAAGTAGCGCATGACTCAATCATGGGAGGTCACCTAGGCATCAGAAAGACGTCAGACAGAATCCAGGCGGTGTTCTACTGGCCAGGGCTTCATGCGGACGTCAGCCGTTTCTGCCGATCATGTGACATTTGCCAGAAGACCATACCTCGAGGAAGGGTCCCGAAAGTGCCTATGCAGAGGATGCCTCTGATCGACCGACCTTTCAAGAGGGTGGCCTTAGACTTAATCGGCGAAATAAGACCTCCGAGTGAAGAAGGTCATCGGTGGGTACTGACTTTAGTGGACTATGCGACTCGGTACCCAGAAGCAGTGCCACTGAAGAAGATTGACACTGAAACTGTAGCAGAGGCACTGGTGGACATGTTCAGTAGGCTTGGAGTGCCTGAAGAAATGACCTCGGGACGCAGTTCGTCTCTGAATGCATGAAGGAGGTCAACAGACTGCTGAGCATCCGGCATTTGACTACGACACCCTACCATCCAATGTGCAACGGGCTTGTCGAAAAGTTCAATGCTACGCTGAAGTCCACCCTGAAGAAACTGTGCAGCGAGCAGCCCAGACAATGGCATCGCTATATCAACGCCTTACTTTTCGCCTACAGAGAAGTACCGCAGGAGTCCACCGGCTTTTCTCCGTTCGAGCTGCTGTACGGAAGAACCATCCGAGGGCCGATGCACATCCTAAAAGAACTGTGGACGAAAGAAGTAGACACCCCCGAGGTGAAGAACAGCTACCAGTACGTGTTTGAGCTACGGGAGAAGCTGGAGCAGACTCTCGAGATAGCCAGAGAAAACCTGAAGAAATCCCAGGACTGTGGAAAACACTACTATGATCGTAGGGCTGTGAACAGGAAGTTCAAACCTGGCAACAAAGTGCTGGTGCTGCTACCTACTGATCACAATAAGTTGCTGATGCAGTGGAAAGGCCCGTACGAAGTGGAGACCGTGGTGGGAATCAACGACTAC
Source organism: Oncomelania hupensis (assembly GCA_036898135.1). Taxonomy (NCBI): domain Eukaryota; kingdom Metazoa; phylum Mollusca; class Gastropoda; order Littorinimorpha; family Pomatiopsidae; genus Oncomelania; species Oncomelania hupensis. Next base: position 530,613 of record JBAHVR010000302.1, read on the forward strand.
AAGGTGAAGGTCGGCCAGCATTCCAAGATATACCACGCCAACCTCCTTAAGCTGTACGTGGAAAGGCCATCAGAGACTGTGCACGCAGCCACAGCAGCTGTGACCGACGACAGCTTTGACAGCGAAGAACTGTTGGAACGTGGAGACTTCCACAGCAAAGAAGGCATCGATGGTGTTAAGCTAGGACCGAGCTTGACGGAAGGTCAAACGTTGGAGCTCAAGGACCTTATGGGCGAGTTTCCCCCTAACTTCAATGATGTCCCAGGCTCTACGACTTTGGTCGAACATGAAGTCCACACCCAGACCTGGAAGGAGCATCTGCAGACCTTGAGGGAGCCGTTCCACCGTCCCGCAGAAGCAAACCTGACCGTGAGACCCAGCAAATGCATCCTGGGAGCTGACAACGTCGACTGCGTCGGACATCCGATGGAAGAAGGAGACAACGGAGGACGCACTGATTCCAGGGAAGCCCACGTGATCATCGTCTTTGACCCTGGGCCGATGACGACCGCAACTGACGAGGGCGTCGTTTCCTTGCGAATGAAAGAACATTGACTGTGTAGACGAACTAAGAATATTGGTGATGACAGACTTGAAAATGAAAAACGTTGACTGGGTAAATGATCTGTGAACATTGACAGTATCCATAAAGACTTGCAGATGAGAAACTTTGACTCTGTGTGAATGAACTGTGAACATTGACAGTATCCAGATAGACTTGCGGATGGAAGAACATTGACTCTGTGTGAATAAGCTGTGAATATTGACAGTGTTCAGACAGTCTGAAATAAGTTTTAATTCTGAATTTTGTTTTGTGCATTACGTTTCAACGTTGTTGAAAGAAATTGGGTAAATTTCTTCTTGAGTGGGGGGTTATGTTACGTTGAAACGCCAATGGTAGTGTGTCTAAAACGTGTACGATAGATCTAATCGTTTCGATTTGCAAAGTATTCAATAATGGAGTTTATTTACCTTTGATTTGAGTTTGCATTGTTGTTAGGAGAGGCTTTGTATAACGTTGATAATTTTCGTTGGTCGATATTGATGTAGAATAGTCTGGATCTGCGTGTTTACTCTTGATAGAAATTTCCGGATGGATATCAAAGGTCGTGAATGTTCCCGGAAGTAGAGAAAATGTATATGACGTAAGCCAGTGATGACGATCTTTAGTTCGATTGGTGGCAGTGCGTCATTTCTACCATGTACCAAATTGTTCGAGAAAAGAGAGAGGTTATTTAATCGTGTGCCGAGTTGCTGTTGAGAGTAAAGTTGTTGATAGTGATTTGGAAAGTTGCTGTGAAAGTTGTTGAGTTGAATTGAGAATTGTATGCAGTTGTTGATGTGTGCTGAATAAAAGTGGAAAACTTCATACGTCGACTTTGTGACTTGTATGCTGTTTGGACGGGCTGTGTGAATAAACGAATCTGAGTTACACCCTATCAGGAATTCAAGCATCGGGGCTGAATCAGATACTGATAGAAAACACCAACATCAAACTGAGTGTAACAACAGTAAAGAAACAATACAATCTAATCACAGTTCAAAACGCTAAGATAATTAGAAATAAAATTAACAACTATAAAATATTTTTTTAAGTCTCCCTCTTCTTCTGCATCCTTGCACCGTGCCTTGCAGGATGGTCTTTGCAAGACCTGATGCTCTGGTGACGTGGCCATACCATCGGAGTTTCCGTTTCTTCACCACTGAGCATGTCATCGTGTTGTCCAATGGCTTGTGTGATGGTCTGTCGGATTTCGTTGTTGGTGATGTACTGGGTATAGGAAATTCCCCGAAGTCTTCTGTAGCCCATCATCTTCATGCTTTGTATTCTTCGTTGTAAATCTGCTGTGAGGGTCCATGTTACGCCAGCGTTTAGGAAGATGGAGATAAATAGGGAGCGCAGCAGCCTTACCTTGGAATGTAGACTGATGGTCCTGTCTTTTCAAATGGGCTTCAACCTTGTCAGGGCAGCAGTTGTTTGTGCGATCCTGGGGAGGACTTCCTGTCTGATACAATGGCTCCTAAATATTTGAAGCTATGCACTGTGTTGAGGAATTGGGCTTGGACTTTGATGACCATGTTGATGCAATTGGTGTTGATGGTCATCATTTTGGTCTTCTCTGCGCTTATTTCCATTCCTTAGGCTCTGGAGGTGGCGTCAAGCCTCTGTAACAGCTGTTCATAGTCATCCGCAAAACGGAGTTTGGAGATTGCTCTACCCCCTATTTTGCCTGTGCCTGAGTGATCTGCAAGGGCATCTGACATGATGCGCTTTAGGAAGATGTTAAAGAGTGTTGAAGAGAGTAGGCATCCTTGTTGTTCTGAACAAGTTTCCGATGGCGCTGTTGTGGAGGACTGCACTGGTAGCCTTATCATACAGGCTTTTGATTACTTCAATATTTTTAGGGCTGATGTTGTACACTTTCATGGTTGCCCACAGCTGCATGCCAGACTCGGTCAAGCGCTTTCTTGAAGTCTACAAACACATGATATAGATGTTGTTTGTGCTGTAGGTATTTTTCGCAGATTATTCTGAGGTTGAAAATCTGTTCAGTGGTACTTCGCCCTGCCCTGACTCTTGCTTGTTCTTCAGCTATGATTTGTTGAGCTTGGGGTTTCAACCTGTTGAATATTTTTTTTAGGAGGACCTTGCTGGGATGGCTGATGAGGCTGATGGTGCGATATTTTTCACACTCCTGAACGTTACCTTTTTTGGGAAGAGAAATGACAAGCGACGAGGTCCATGGTGTAGGCCACTCCCCACTCTGCCAGATCTTGTTAATAATGGCGAGGGCGTCAATCATCGATTCTCCTCCTGCCTGAAGCAATTCTGCGGGTATGTTGTCCACTCTAGCTGACTTCCCCTTCTTCAACGATTGCACTGCTACCTCAACTTCTTCTCGGAGAATTGGGAGAATTTCTTCTTCTTCTTCTCTGTTCTGGGGACATGCTAGAACTGATGGTTCTCTGTTTGTGACAGTGATCAATGTATACAAAATTAGAATAAAATACACAACCTCTGGACAATGGTGCAGCATTTTCTCCAGTTGCGTCCCTTTATCGCTCCATTTGCGTTCCTTTATCACACACACGCACGCACGCACACGCACACACACACACACTCACTCACTGTCCCCCGCACGCACACACGCACTCGGTCACACGCGTGCGCGCGCACACACATACACTAATTTTGGACGTTTGGTAACTGATAGCATTTTTAATTCAGTTTCAGAGGGAAAATGTCCCTTCCATCCTCATTGTATGGGACAGAGCGGGCGGCCCTGATCCTGCTACAGGACGTACAGTGCACTTCGCCACTAAATAATAATCAGCAGTGTAGCGTAGGCTCCTATTCCACTTGCTCACACAGTGGCGATGTTGCGTTGAAATGTTACAACGGTATGATTACTCTTCTTTTTAGAATTTTGATTGAAGGTATACTTGAAGTTAATTAAAGTTTGTGATGATTGATGATTGAGATGATGATGATTGACAATGATTGATAATATGATGATGATGAGTATGGTGGTGATGATGATGATGATGATGATGATGATGATGATGATGATGATGATGATGATGATGATGATGATGATGATGATGATGATGATGATGCCTAAAAGGAATACGGTTATGATGATTTTCATACCGTACTTACCCAACTGAAGCCGTAGTTCATTTTAATGGAACATTCAGCAGTAGTCTTTCAGTTACTAGCAAGTCAATTTGAGTCATAATATGCACGTTGAGCAAGAATTTGCTGATATGCATTCGGTCGTTTTACAATAGAGACATCACGACTGGTTAACGGTACAACAGATGGTACAAGGGAACTGCAACAGAATGTGCTGATATATATTCGGTCGTTTTACAATAGGGACGTCAAGACTGCTTAACGGAACAAAAGATGGTACAGGGATACTGCAACGTTTGAATGGTCAACTTTGGAAGGCGGTGTGTTCAGACGGATGGGATCCTCAAGACTCCGACGTTGCATGCAGAGAACTTGGCTTTCCCACGTAAGTTTGTTAGTAAAAGCTGCTTTTAATAAGGGAAGTAAACATATGACCTTATATAGTCTGTATCAAAAAATATATTTTTCGGAAACGATTGGCCCTGTGCGAGAGAAATTGTTAGAAATTGGTCCCATACTGTGACGTATGTTGCTTTACTGATTTGAGTTCACAATTACAATAATGTATAATTAGTTTGGAACAGTAATCACTTGGTATAGATATATATATATTTTGAATGTGTTGTGGAGAGGAATGCACTGGATTGAGAGACAGCGAAGAGTAAAGACATATAATATACTTACCCTGTCTCACACGACTTTGCTTTATTGTATGAGAGAAAAGCAAAACGAAACATGGTGTCAGAAGTTTGAACTTAATATGCAGCGAGAAAAGAAGCCCCTGGCAGTACAGCAAGAAGTAGAAGTCATCGCATGAGGCAACCGAAGAAAGAAGAACATTTCTCTTCCTCCTAACCTTGACGTGACGGGAGGAAGCCTGCAGAGCAGCTGGAGGAAGTTTAAGAGACTGTGGTATAGTTATGAGCTAATAACTGACCAATTAAGTGAAGAGCCCAAGTACCGAACAGCAGTATTTCTTTCCTGCATCGGGTCAGAAGCGTTGGACATCTTCGATGGTTTGCCGTTTGCCAACGATGACGAACGTGATGACATCGACGTGGTGCTGAGAAAATTCGAACAGTACTGTATGGGGTCCATCAACGAAACCTACGAAGCGTTCAAATTTCATCGCATACATCAGGCATCAGCAGAGACTATTGAAGAATTTGTTGCCGACTTGAGGCGACTGGTAAAGACGTGCAACTTTGGTGATCTAGAACATAGACTGTTGAGAGATCAAATCGTGTTGGGAGTCAAAGATGAAACTCTACGATCCAAGCTGCTGGAAGTCAGACAGCTGAAGTTATACAATTGCATCGACATGTGCAGAGCACACGAAATGAGCCAGAAGCAGACGATGAAGATGAAAATAGAAGAGGTGCAAGAAGTTCAGGCTTTCCGAAATAAGAAACCTGCTAAGAATACTAACAATAAAGGTGGAAACCGGCGTGAATAGACAGTAATAAAATGCATGTACTGTGGGGGAAAGCACGAAAGAAGGAAAGAGAAGTGTCCAGCTTTTGGAAAAGATTGTAGCTCCTGTGGCGGCGAAAACCATTTTGCATCATGTTGCAGAAAGAAGAAGTACAGAAGATCGAGAGTTCAACAGATAGAAGATGACGACACAGAATACCAAGACACAGATGATGAAGAGGCAAATGAAGACCAAGTTCTACAAATCATCGCCAAGAAAGAAAGTAGAAACATCCATGCCAAGATGATGATAAAAAAGAAGACGGTAAAGCGTCTACTTGACAGTTGGGCGACCACCAACGTGTGCTGCCTGAGAGAGTCTACAGGGACGTGAGAAATGTGCAGGAGACAAAGAAGAAGTTGGTCATGTTTAATGGGACAGAAATAAAACCAATAGGAGAGATCATCTTACGAGTGAAGAATCCTAAGAACGACAAAAAGTAGAGTGAACTTTGTCATCACCAGAGCTGACTGCAAGCCAATGCTAGGGTTGAAAGCGGTACAGTACATGAAGCTATTGACAGTAAATGCAGAAAACATTGCAGCAGTGACTACAACCCAGGGTGAAGCACAGAGAGACATGTTCGAGTACAGCGACGTGTTTGAAGGTGAAGGGACTCTAGAAGGTCAGCTACATCTAGAAACTGACTCAACTGTCACTCCAGTGAAGATGCCGTGCAGAAAATGGCCGATAGCAATAAGAAAAAAAGTGAAAGAGGAACTGAAGAGACTGGAGAAGATGAATATTGTAGAGCCAGTCACCACGCCCACAGACTGGATCAGCAGGTTGGGCGTAACAATGAAGCCTACCGGCAAGGTGCGACTATGTATCGACCCTAAGCCACTGAACAAGGCGTTGAAGAGAAATGACTATCCTATGCCAACTATAGACGACGTCCTTGCTCTATTGAAGGGAGCCAAATTCTTCACTCACCTTGATGCCAAAACCGGGTTCTGGCACGTGGAACTAGACGACGCGAGCAGCTTCCTCACCACGTTTGAAACACCGTTTGGCAAGTATCGATGGAAGAGAATGCTATTCGGGATCTCACCAGCTCCGGAACAATTCCAGAGAAGAATAGATGCAGCTTTGGCAGGGTTGCCAGGCGTCGTAGCAGTGCATGACGACATCGTCGTCTACGGGACAGTGCTGGTCTACTGGTTGCTCTGATTTTCTGATCTCATGGTCCCTTCTTTCTTCTGGTACCAATACTACTACTTCTGTCGCAGGTCTCTTGTTGGTTTGTGCGCTAGAGTCATTACTGCTGTTCTTCCTCTCTTCCCTTTCTCGCACTTCTAGAGTTGAGAAACATGCCCACAGAGAATATGAACAGCTCGCCGGCCCAACGACTGTTTGGCAGAAGAACAAGAACTCAGGTTCCGATATTAAAGTCCTTACTGACGCCAGCGCTAGTTCCAGTAAGTCAACAACTACATGACGGGCAGAAGAAGCAAGCTGACTACTACAACAGAGATGTCAAAGAGCTATCAGAACTAAAACCTGGTCAGATGGTTAAATTTCAACCCCCAGGATCCAGGAGGTGGATCAGTGCTAGAGTAGACAAACAGAAAGACATCCGATCATACAACATCCGAACAGAGGACGGACGCCGGTTCAGAAGAAATCGTCGACCGCTTCGTGAAACGGCAGAAACAGAGAACAGGTCCAGGACAGAGTGGTACCATCAACCATGGCCACAGCAGCACGAAAATCAGCAAAAGGAGCCGAACGCAGCACCGTCGCAAAATCCAGAGCGCTCAGTACAAACCAGAAGTCAGACAGCAGTAACTGCCCAGAAAGCGCAGAAAGAAAGAGGGACGCAAAACCATTCCGAAGACAGGGCAAGGGAAGAGAGGAAGATCAGCAGTAATGACTCTAGCGCACAAACCAACAAGAGACCTGCGACAGAAGTAGTAGTATTAGTACCAGAAGAAAGAAGGAATCATGAGATCAGAAAATCAGAGCAACCAGTAGACCAGCACTGTCCTGTACAAAATGACTGTACAACTTCCCACTATCATACACGATCAGGAAGACAAGTGAAGAAGCCAGATTATCATGCAGATAAGGAATAATAAGGGGTAATGACTCATGTTCATGATGATGATGGCTTTTCCTCCTTCAAACAATGTGTATCAAGAAGTATAAATGTAGTATAATGAAATGCTTGAGAACGACTAGAAATATGAATATTGCTCTAATCTTCCTTGACCTTTAGATGTTATAAATACTGTACTACAAGAAAGGTTTACCTTCCAGTTTTCTCTTCGCTTGTTAGGATTGATGTGGCTAATATACAAATTTGGGATAATAATTTTGATGCTGACAATTGTGACAATATTTTGCTGTTTACATTCTGTTTCTTTGAACATGATGTTATTCTTAACGACAAACAGTTGCTTCGTTGAAATTGTAGCTTTGTTGTTGCTCTTGAAACATGCATGTGCGCGTGCGAAAGCGTAATGATTAGCTAAAAAGTTCAAAGATCAATTACTGCCCTTTTCGCCCCTTGAAGAATGTAAATGTTGTAATCTGAGTCTATAACTGATACAGATTTTGTCTTTAAATGTAACATTAAGCAGCAATCTTGTGATAACGCCTTACAGGTACATCACCTCTCTCTCATTGAAATTGTAATGGTAAAGAGATGTGACAATAACCAAATGTTTATCTTCTGTCAGAATTGGCCGACGGGTGTTTGGCACCTTGGGGCGGGCAGGTGGGGCCCTTTTTACCTCCTTGATACTTTCGCTTTTCGCTTCAAGGAGGTGAATGTCGGGGCCGCCCGCGTGCACTTGCCTTACAACCTAGGCTTATACTCGGACACTTGCTTTGTCCCGTTGGGCAGTTTAGGGGAGGGGAGCCTACATTGTACCGTTAGACTTGTGCAGAAACGCAAAGCGAGTACGGGGTTAGCTTGAACTGAAGAAATGCCGCTTTTGGTGTACGTAACATGCACCGTTATTGTTCAATTGGGCAAAAATAGACAAAAGGGGGGGAAGATGGCGATGCATGGACTTAAAATACTTATTTTATACATTTCAGTTTCACTGTCGATAGACGATGTTTACAGGACTGATGTTGTAAACTTTGTTCGTTACTTATAAGTCTAGTTTTGTTATGCCTGCAGTGAGTGCAGCCGTTCACGATATCCATGACTGTAGATATTTTCCGTTTTTGTAATTCTCTCTCTCTCTCTCTCTCTCTCTCTCTCTCTCTCTCTCTCTCTCTCTCTCTCTCTCTCTCTCTCTCTCTCTTTCTCTTTCTCTCTCTCTCTCTCTCTCTCTCTCTCTCTCTCTCTCTCTCTCTCTCTCTCTCTCCCTATCTCTCTTTCTCTTTCTTTTCCCCCTCCCTCTCCCTCCCTCTCTTTCTCTCTCTCCCTCCCTCCCCCCTCCCGTCCCCTCCTTCCCCGGGGTTGGCGATATTACAGATTTAGAAAACCATGTACGAATGGCGAAGCCAATTATGTGTGTCTATTTATACCTGATTTGTTTTCAAGCATGTGTTGCTTTGTTGTTTATAAATGCCTGTCAATGATGGAACGTGTACGCTACGTTGCCTCCTGTATTATTTACTGTATTGATAGTATGTATTCTCATATATATATATATATATATATATATATATATATATATATATATATATATATATATATATATATATATATATATATATATATATATATATATATATATATATATATATATATGTATACTATACAACTGAGAGTTTGATGGGAGGAAAAGCTCACACAATGCCTGATGTTTTTTTGATTTTTTTTCTTTCCTTAGTCGGTATGAACATTGTTCAAGTTTATGTATAAATACCATTATCGGAATGTTTCTTTTGATATCATCAATATATTTTGAACACACGTAATGGCTAGAAACGAAGAACTCAGAATTGTAACTTTGAACGTTAATGGTCTTGGAGACTTTCGAAAACGTAAAACGTGTTCGACTTTTTAAGGAATCAGGCTTGCAATATTGTTTTTTCTCCAGGAAACACATTGGAAAACTGACCAAGAGAATTTTATAAGGTCCCAGTGGGGGTTTGAGTGCGTGGTTGCAGGCAACAGTAGCGATAGTCGAGGCGTTGCTATCATGTTTAAAAATAACTTTCAATATAAACTTCATGCTGTTAAGAAAGACAATGAAGGTAGATATATGCTACTGGACATTGAATGTTTGAATAAGCGTATAGCCCTAGCTTAACTGGGCGAGACAAACCGAACCTTGTCTCGGCGAACCAAAGGTCAAAATTGCGGTTTTATTCTTAATTGGGTCTTCCCGAGACCAGCCGAGACGAGACAGGAGATCGGGCGTCACGGCGAGCTCTCTCGTTTCTGAACTGGGTCTATTTTTAGCTGCGTCGAAACTGACATACCGTGACAAAGTTACGTTAGCAACAATGGCGGCCTTCGATCGTGAATTGAAAACTGCAGATTTTGGCGTTGTTCTAGCGCTGTATGTCATAAGCGAGAACGAAGGGGCAGCAGAAAGAGAAAGAAAGCAAAAGGCAACAATGCCCTATGTGTTGCAAAGGCACCAGCAAGGTGCATTTCATGCACTGGTGCAAGAGTTGGCTGAACAGGTCAATGGCTATTCAATGATTTATAATTTTTACTGATTCAGTATTTTCACTGTTCTCTAGTCTAAATTAAGTTTGGATTTGGTGCACCTACTTCTTTTAAGTGTTGTAGTATTTCTTTAGATCAGTTGTCATTGACATTGATAGATTTTTCAGCAAATCAAAATAGTGTCTCGGGCAGGTTTGCTGCGCACGAACGGCAAGACGAAAGGCCGGCCCGCGACACGGCGAGACACGTCTCGATGTTCTCGCCGATCCCGTCTCGGATTGCTCGCCGAGCCTAGTTAAGGGCAAGGATGGTTCGGGTGTCTCGCCGAGACTGTCTCGGGTGTCTCGCCGAGACAAGGTTCGGGTTTGTCTCGGCCAGTTAAGCTAGGGCTTATGACTGTCGCTAATGTGTATGCGCCAAGTAGCGGAGATAATCCGGCATTTTTCACTAATTTGTTCTTGGAGATTGCTTTGATGGATAACAGCACTATGGTTGTTGGAGGCGACTGGAACCTTGCGCTTGACCCCTCACTGGACACTAACCAGCCCACTAGGATCTATAGGCCAAGAAGTAGACAGGTGGTCAAAAATTGTATGCAGGATTATGATTTAATTGATATTTTTAGAGTACTTAATCCGGATAAAAGAAAGTATTATTGGAAGAGATTTAATAGCAGCGTGCAACGTAGTAGAATTGATTGGTTTTTAGTGAGCTCCGACCTTGGACCTTGTGTTGGCAGTAGTGATATTGCTCCAGGATATTTATCAGATCACTCAATAGTTTATTTTGGGTTAAAAACGGAGATTTCAGGTAAAGCCAGGGCATACTGGAAATTCAATAATTCTCTTTTGCGTGATAAAACTTTTGTAGATCTTGTGAAGTCCACTAATTTGGAACTTAAGAAACAATATGCCGTTCTTGTTTATGACCGAGACAATATACATCTTATTGACGACGACGACATAATCTTTATGATCGACGATCAGTTATTTTTCGAAATGATTTTACTTGAGTTGCGTGGTAAATGTATCTCATACTCGGTTCGTAAGAAAAAAGAAGAGTCTCGAGTAGAGGCAGAACTTTTGGACGAAATAAAAGATTTAGAGGCTAATCTTTCTGACACAAACATACACATCCTGGAAGAAAAAAGACAGTCTTTGTACACACTGCGTAAAAAGAAAATAGACGGTATGATTATACGTTCGCGTATGAAGTGGAGATATGAAGGAGAACGGAATAGTAAATACTTTTATAATGTAGAAAAAAGGAATTATGTAAAGAAATCTATGGCATTTGTACAGAAAGAGGACGGTAGTATTGTTCATGATGGGGAGGAGTTAGTGAAAGAAACAAAGGTTTTTTATGAATGTTTGTACACTGCTAGAGCAGATGATGCTAGTGATCATACTATCGATGACCTTAATCTCCCCAAGCTTACGGAAGAGAAGAAGAATAGCATTGAAGGACGCATTACTCATGATGAGGCCTTGTACACTTTAAAGAATATGAAGAACGACAAGAGTCCAGGGTCGGATGGCTACACTGCAGAGTTCTTTAAGTTTTTCTTTGTTGATTTAGGTAAGCTATTAGTTAGGTCTGTAAATAGGGGCTTTGAAAAAGGAGAAATGTCAATAACGCATAGGGAGGGGGTAATAACTTGTATTCCAAAAGAGGGAAGAGATAAAAGATTTTTAAAAAAACTGGAGGCCTATAACTTTGTTGAATACGGTTTATAAGATAGCATCTGCGTGTATAGCGAATAGGCTTAAACCAGTGCTTCCTGACATAATCAATGAAAACCAAACAGGATTTCTTAAAGGGAGGTACATTGGGGAAAATATTAGATTACTGTATGATACCATGTTGTTCTTGGAGAGGGATAGTAGAGCGGGATTGCTCCTTATGATTGACTTCAAAAAAGCATTTGATTCTATCTCGTGGTCGTTCCTAGATAACTGTCTTAAAGCGTTTAATTTTGGTATAGACATACAAAAGTGGGTGAGGGCGTTTTATGCTAACATCAAGTCGTGTGTTTCAGTGAACGGGCAGCTGTCTCAGTGGTTTAATGTAAGTCGGGGAACACGTCAGGGAGATCCCTTATCTTGTTATTTATACCTTATTTGTGCATAGGTATTAGCTCAAATGATTCTTCAGAATAAGGACGTTAAAGGAATAAAGATAGGAGAAAAGGAAACCGTTATTTCTCAATTTGCAGACGACACAACTTTCTTCTTAGATGGCACTAGAGAGTCCTTCCAGGCTTGTGTTGACACTCTGAAAACGTTTGCTTGTATCTCTGGTCTTAATATAAACTATGATAAGTCCGCTGTTGTGTGGATAGGCTCGGCTAAAAACTCAAACGCGAGATACATGACTGAAATTAATTTTGTCTGGAATCCTCTTGTGTTTAAGGTATTAGGGATTGTTTTTTCAGTTAATATAAAAAATATTGTAAGATTAAATTTTGAAACCAAGTTAACAGAAATTGAAAGAATTATTGCGATATGGTCAAAAAGAAATTTAACTCCGTTTGGTAAGATTGCTGTAATAAAAAGTCAAATACTCTCAAAATTAACATATTTATTTACTAATATTCCAGACCCAAGCGAAAGTTTTTTAAGTGAACTAGCAAAGCTGTTATATTCTTTTCTGTGGAACGGTAAAACAGATAAAATAAAAAGGAAAATTGCGAGTCAAGCGTACGAGAGTGGTGGTTTGAAAATGACAGATGTAAGAGCTTTCCTGTGTGCCCTAAAAGTTTCTTGGCTTAAAAAAATTTTGCTCTCGGAGGGGAAAATAAGTCACATTTTGCTTATGCAATGTCCATTGTTGAAACATTGTCTTCATTTTGGTAGTAATTTTTTTGAAGTTGCGATACAACATATAAAAAATCCTTTTTGGAGGGATGTTTTCAAACATTGTAAAAATGTTGTGATAAAATGTGTTACTGTCACAGAAAGGGATTTTGTTAATGAACCATTGTTTTTTAACATAAACATTCGTAGAGAAAGTAAAACAGTGTTTCTACAAAATTGGCTTGTTGCAGGAGTGACACAAGTCGGTCATCTCTTATTGTTAAATAGATTTATGACACACGAAGAATTTATCACAAAATACAATAGTGAGTGTAACTTTTTACTGTATCAAGGTGTGGTTCATGCAGTGAAAGAATACCAGCGTAAGATGAATTTTACAGACTTAGAAAATGTTGTAACGTCTAAGCCAGTGTGGTGGAACACTTGTGTAAAGGGTGTGAAGTCTGTTTATTCTTGTATTATTAGTAACACTGAAATACCAAAAAGTATTGATAAATGGAGCAGATTTTTTGATACTGAGATAAATGTCAAGAAATTGTTTCATAAACTTAAAAAGACAACAAACGATACCACACTACGTTGGTTTCAGTATACAATCCTTTACAGGATTCTGCCGACAGGAAGATTTTTATATATGCGTAAGCTATAGTTGATTGTCCAGTGTGTTGTTTTTGTAACAGTGCTGAAGAAACACTGCCACATCTTTTTTGGGAATGTAACATAATAAGAGATTTTTGGTTTGATGTACAAGTGTGGCTGCAGTCAAAGTTTCAGCATTGTAGTAATGTACGATTCGACTTGGAATTGGTCATCTTCGGCTGTAAGGATCATTTGTACACTGATAGAATATTTGATCTGATTTTGCTCCTTGCCAAGTACCACATTTTCGTTTGTAAACTTAAGGGCACAAAGCCAAATATCAATGTATTGAAGAGTATTGTAAAAGATTCGTATGTTGTTGATAAATATTATTCTAATGTTAATGGTGGACGCTGGATTGACGACTGGCAACAATATGCTCCATATCTGTAAACCCTTTTTAATATTATCATTAATATTAGTATATTTTATGCAAGATACCGGAAATTGTAATAGAATTTGCCAACCCAACCCACCCCTTCTCCGGGCCTCTCTTACCCCCTGTCTCATTCGTTTAACCCTTTTTGATTTCTTTCTACTTAGCATCTGTCTCTTTGTGTGTGTGTGTGTGCGTGTGTGTGTACGCGTGCATGCGTGTACAAGTGTATATATGCATACTATATTATAAAAAAAAAACTAAAAAGAGACCACCATTGTTGATGGTACTTTCTGTGTTAACTATACAATGACTGTACTACGAATGTAGACAAACTACATTTGTGGAAAATATTAAGTTTTTTGATCGCCGTTACTATGCATAAGATATGTGGATTTACTGTGCATTGTGTGGTTTAATGAAAAGAAGGATCAGCGTGCTCTCCCTAAGAAAAAAAAAGAAAAAAGAAGCCAGATTATTTAAGTTACGGACATTCCAAATGAACACACTAAATGATGATGACTTTGCTGAAAAGATTTAGGGCTGTAGGAATAGGAATTCGTAACGGACAAGGACAATGATAATAGTCTTTTGTGTGGATGCGTATGGATTAAAAAGATGTGAATGACGTGCAAATCAGCAACCAGTATACAGTAAACAACTTTAAGTGAGGAACTATTTAAGATAACATAAGATATTTAAGTTATGAGCTATTTAAGATAACATTGGCTTATTATGCTTTAATATTTTGTGCATGTAAAGAAAGGGAGATGTGACGTATGTTGCTTTACTGATTTGAATTCACAATTACAGTAATGTATAATTAGTTTGTAACAGTAATCACTTGGTATAGATATATATCTTGAATGTTGTCACGTGGGGTTTATGGGCTCTGCACAATGGAATTATGGACCCTCACGTTTATTCGGTGGGAACTGCTAGTAAGTCACCCTATGAATTACTTTAATAAATTTATTTGTTTAGCTCGTTCTGTGTTAAGGTTGGGGTACAGAAATAGATAGAAAAATGGTAAAAGATTACTGTCACACTAGCTATCACACGGCTATGAATCATAAGTAGTCCAGCCACTTGATAACAGTTAAAATCACACATTTATTTCTTCTACTCTATACAAGATTCTCTAAGTACTAATCTAACTTAAAATGTCTCAGTCACTGCTAAGAGTTCGATCGCTGATAGTCTAGGCAGCTGTTTTTTCTTCCTCGGGCACTGGCTATAATATCTCATGTAGATTTGGACTACTGTGGTCCTTTTTACAGTTTCTGAAGAGTTGGACTACTGTGGTCCTGCTATGATCAGTTTAAGTGCACTTGGGATAACACACTTAACTGGCGGGTGGTGCGGTCGAAGTCCTTCTGTGAGGTAGCTTCTGGTCCACCTGTGTCGTTGTGTAGTTGGGTTCCCTTGCCACGCTGTGGGGTCTGACAGGGTGTTTTACCGGGTAGCTCTTTCCGTCTTGTGCGGTAAAGTCTCCTCAACCAACTTGTTTCTGTGGAGTGGGGTTCACAGGATAGCTCGGGATAGCTCGGGATAGCTCGGGATAGCTCGCCTGCCCGTCTGTAATATAAGAGACGAAATTCTGCACAACCCTGAATAATCGGTTTGTGCAGAGCGTCTCACTGAAAGCCAAGTAGCCCTCAGTGATAGCTCCACATCTCTATTCATAAGCGACGAACATTCTGCTACTTCCGGGTTCCACTGGAATCTCCCTCTAAATTCCTATACATACATAAATATCAATCGTGGCTAACTATACACATACAGAATTAATAATATTATAAACATTCAGTGGTACAGCCACTGGTCTGCAAACATACATATAAGTTAAACAACAGTGGTTCCGTACGGGATACAACATGGCGGCGCAACCGGTCGTGTTTCACCACGTGTTCGGCGTTTCCACATGGTCACGCAAATTCGGATTAACAATTCACATTTATGCATAGCAAATTCCACAAACATAATTTCAACAATAATATAAATATATCACGATGAAACAGAAGGGTGTTCATTTACCTGTTTGACAAGTTCAGGCCCGTTGTGACTTGATAGAATTCTAAGATCCTAAGTCCTGCTTCCTGGTCTAAGTGTGGCGAGATTTCTCTGCCAGCTTTCTAGCTGTTAACACTTCGGTGTATTCCTCCCAACTGACCAAAAATGTGCGGGGTTTGGACCTAGTCAAACTGGCTCCAACCGCTTTGCCTAAGCTCTCCCATTGGTTCCAACGGTCCGATTCAAAACTCAAGTGCTGACGTCACTGCGCTGTGTGTGTGGCTCAGGCTCGCAGTGTGCTGTAATTTACTGTGTAATTTACTGACTCTCTACTGGTACAAAGACTACACATGGCTAAATAGTCAACAAGCAGAGTTAATACTAGCCAATTCATGACAGGCTCCCTCAACTGAAAAAAGGCGATGACTACTGGATTCGACCTTTTTCTACTACAGAGCCTAGTTTAACACTGCACTATCCTAGGGTCCTATTTACAAACTAAGTAAGTTGCTCTACCTGAGCTGCAATGCTGTGCCAGGTAGCTATGGACACTAGTGACAGGGTATTATTGGGCGGGGACGAATTCTGGTGCTGTGGCCCTTAGTTGTGTTGGGTGGGCGACAGCTGCTGTGTCCTCCACGAGATGGCGACTGAGGTAGTCGGCTCCGTGGTTCTCTTTGCCGGGGATGTACTCGATTTGGAATGAGTACGCCTGAAGGGTGAGTGCCCATCTCATCAGGCGAGAGTTCAAAGACTTGGAGGCTGCCAGGAACGATAGTGGTTGGTGGTCCACCTGAACTGTGAAGTGGGTCCCATACAGGTAGAGTTGGAATTTCTGTATGGCCCAGACTAGTCCAATACATTCTTTCTCCGACGTGGCGTAGTGGGTCTCGGCGGGTCTCAATTTTCTGCTGGCGTAGGCGACAGGGAATAGCGTCTCTGCATTCTTGGGGTCGCGCTGTAGCAGTACTGCTCCGAGGCCTAAGTCGCTTGCGTCGGTGCGAAGAACGAATGGCTGAGTCAAATCGGGTAGGTGGAGTACTGGCGCCGATGTCATTCTGTCCTTGAGTGTTTGGAATGCTGTCTCGCATTCGGCTGTCCATACGACTTTGTCCGGGGCGATTTTCCGGGTTCCATTTGTCAGTGGTACGGCGGTGCTGTTGTAGTTGTGGATGAGCTTCTTCCGCGATGGCGATGGCCATCCATGTGTGTGTGCCGGGGGTCGCTGGTCGGTCCGTGTATTTCTTGAGGCGATTGATGTGGTGGTATCGGGCTCTCCCGTTCACCTCTACTTGGTAGACTGTCTGGGATTTCTTGGCAGTCACCCGGTACGGTCCTCTCCAAGCGATGTCCAGCTTGTTGGTTCCACTTGGAAGTAAGAGTAGCACTTGATCGCCGACTTGCAGTTCTCTGTCCTTCGCGTGGCGGTTGTAGTACTTCGCCTGACGGGCTCTTGCCTTCTTCAGTGCTTCACCAGCTTTCTTCCACGTTGCTTTGAGGGTTTCCTGCAGGTCTGCGACGTACTTGGTGGCACCTCTTGGTGTATCGTCTATCTTGGCTTCCGTCCAACTTCTGCGTAGGGCTTCTAGCGGTCCTGCTAGCGGTCTGCCGAATAGCAATGTTGACGGGGTGTAGCCTGTGGCTGCATGGGGCGTTTCTCTGTATGCGAACAGTGCCGCATTCACGTAGGTGTCCCACGCTTCTGGATTGTCGTCTGCGACTTTCCTGAGGATGGTGAGAAGGGTTCCATTCAGTCTTTCTACTTGTCCGTTGCTGGCGGGGTGGTATGGTGGTGTGCGAATGTGATGAACTTGTATCAACTCGAACACGTCTTGCATCAGGCGGCCGGTGAACTGAGATCCGTTGTCCGTTCTAATGCTGTCCGGAAATCCGACTCTGGTAAAGATGGCGATGAGTGCATCTGCAATCTTCTTGGTGTCGATCGCTGGCAACGGGACTGCTTCGCACCACATCGTACATGCGTCGACGAGTGTGAGTAGAAATCTGTTCCGCTTCTTGGTCATGGGCAGTGGTCCTACTATGTCTACTGAGACTTGCTGGAATGGCACGCCGACTACTACCGATGGTCCTAAGGTAACTGGTACGGTGTGATGTCGCGGGGAATATCGTTGACATTGGTGGCAAGATTTCACGTAGCGCTTGACATCCTCCGTGATTCCTGGCCAATAGTAGTGTGCGCTGATTCTCTGCACTGTGGCTCCAATTCCCATGTGTCCGCTGAGTGGCATGCTGTGGCCTAGTTCTAGTACTTGGGCTCGAAGGGTGGCTGGTAGTACTAGTTGGGTGTGATCTCCATCTCCTTGTCGATGTAGAACTCCCTCTTCCATGTAGAAGTCTCCCTTGTGCGGGGGTGTGTGCGCCTTGGGTAGCTTCTGGAAGCACTTCGCTATCGAGGTGTCTTCTTTCTGTGCTGTTTTGATCTCTTCGAGTCCTGGATTCGGAGCGAACTCGGGCTGGGGTGGTTGGGTTTTAGCTTGGGCCCTGGTTTGCACTGCAGCTATCTCTACAGTTTTTGGGGGCGTGCCTAAGAACACATACCTACAACCTAGCACTAGATCATACAGGGGTTTCTGTAAAACAGCTGCTTGGATTCGTCCTGTGACGTACCTACTCTCTACTTCGATCCAAGCTATTGGGCAAGTAGTCGTCGGTTTCGTCAAGTCTGCTCCTTGTAAGTCGACAGTCTTGTCTGTCAAGTCCGCGCGCGATACAAGAGATTCGCTAACTATCGCGTCGTATGATAGACCTGTGTCATACAGACAGTTCGCTTCTTTTCCGTTGACCTTGACCGTGTCTGTCACCGATGGGTGATCTCCGATTGTGAGTGGCTTGTTACCGCTACTTTGAGTTAGAACTCTGTGCGCTGGCCGGCTTTCGCGCTCTTCCCTACGTTGTGCGGCCAACTTGAAACATTCTGCGGTGGAGTGATTGTTTCTGTTGCAGAACGAGCAATACCGTCTCTGTTCTGCGGGACCTCTTTTCCCGAATTCCGTGTTGGGTCCTTTATTCTGCCCAGGTCTGGGGTTATTCGGCTTATTCGCGGTGCGCTCTTCCTGGTTAGGGCTTCGTTTCTGTGCCTCTTTCCCGTTAGGCTTTAGGTCTCGCCTGAAGCTCTTGGCTTCTCCGTGGGCGGCCACGTACCTATCTGCGACCTTGACCAGATCTTCCAGTCTTTCCGCGCCCTGCTCTACTGAGAATGTTCTCAGCTCGGGGGTCATGGTTTCCCGTAGCTGTTCCCATACTAACAGTTCTGTCAGTCCATCATACGTTTTAGCCGTGGCTGACTGGCTAATCCACTTATCCAGCATTGTGGACAACCGATCCGCGAACTGCGCATAGCTCTCTCCTTTCACTCTCCGGTTGGTGCGGAATTTTTGCCGATAGCATTCTCCTGTTAGTTCGAATCCCGTTAGGAGTGCCTTTTTTACCTTGTGATAGTCAGTCACTCTGTCAGTCGGTAGCTTACTGTAGATGTCATAAGCCTTTCCTCTAAGCCCTTGACTAAGCTTAAAAGACCAATGAGTGGGATCTAGTTTGTACTCTGTTGCTAGACGCTCAAACCTAGTCAGATAGAGATCTAGACCTTCTTCTCTCTCATTGAATGTCCCAGTGGAAATGACATTCCTTGTACAGGGTTGGATGCTACCTCTAGCTGATCTGAGTGGGAAGGGGTTGAGGAAGAACTTGAAGCTCCTGATCCCAATCTTCTTAGCTCTAACTCATGCTGTCTTTCTTTTTCCTTTTCTTCCCTCTCTTTTTCTTTTTCTGCCCGCTCTTTTTCTTTTTCTGCCCTCTCATACTCCCATCTCCTAACTTCTGCTTCTCTCTCTGCTGCTAATGCTGCCTTCTTTTGTTCTACTTCTAACTCTGCTTTCTTTTGCTCTGCTTCTAATGCCAGCTTCTTCTGTTCTGCTTCTAATTCTAATTTCTTTTGCTCTGCTTCTAAGGCTAGTTTCTTCGCCTCCCTTTCTGCTGCTCTCTCTGCCTTAGCCTCCTGTTTCTCTACCTCTGCATTGATATACGCAATTAGGTCTGCCCCTGCTAAGTGTAAAGCTTCTCCTAGTTCCTTGAAACGCAATCTCAAGGCCACTGGGTCCGACATTGTCAAACGTGTCTATGAACAACCTCTGAATCACGTGGAATACCAAAACACTAGCAATATTGCAAGTCAATAACAACAATGCAAAGACAATCAAATTCGTAATCAATAATAGAATACAACAAGAGTCAAATGGCATACAACAGTTACTTAAGCAAAACCTGCAAAAGAACAATGCAACATACAGACACAAAAATATTTGAAGCAAAAAAGTTTTTAAGTAAAGAATAGTGCACCACAACTGATCAGTGTTATACCCCTACACTATTCTAAGTTATTCTACTTCTACTGTTATCTAATTTTATTGTACTTAGGTCCGGTTATACCCAATTCCTATTATACACAGATCCTGGCTAGGCTCGCCAATTAAAGTGTCACGTGGGGTTTATGGGCTCTGCACAATGGAATTATGGACCCTCACGTTTATTCGGTGGGAACTGCTAGTAAGTCACCCAATGAATTACTTTAATAAATTTATTTGTTTAGCTCGTTCTGTGTTAAGGTTGGGGTACAGAAATAGATAGAAAAATGGTAAAAGATTACTGTCACACTAGCTATCACACGGCTATGAATCATAAGTAGTCCAGCCACTTGATAACAGTTAAAATCACACATTTATTTCTTCTACTCTATACAAGATTCTCTAAGTACTAATCTAACTTAAAATGTCTCAGTCACTGCTAAGAGTTCGATCGCTGATAGTCTAGGCAGCTGTTTTTTCTTCCTCGGGCACTGGCTATAATATCTCATGTAGATTTGGACTACTGTGGTCCTTTTTACAGTTTCTGAAGAGTTGGACTACTGTGGTCCTGCTATGATCAGTTTAAGTGCACTTGGGATAACACACTTAACTGGCGGGTGGTGCGGTCGAAGTCCTTCTGTGAGGTAGCTTCTGGTCCACCTGTGTCGTTGTGTAGTTGGGTTCCCTTGCCACGCTGTGGGGTCTGACAGGGTGTTTTACCGGGTAGCTCTTTCCGTCTTGTGCGGTAAAGTCTCCTCAACCAACTTGTTTCTGTGGAGTGGGGTTCACAGGATAGCTCGGGATAGCTCGGGATAGCTCGGGATAGCTCGCCTGCCCGTCTGTAATATAAGAGACGAAATTCTGCACAACCCTGAATAATCGGTTTGTGCAGAGCGTCTCACTGAAAGCCAAGTAGCCCTCAGTGATAGCTCCACATCTCTATACATAAGCGACGAACATTCTGCTACTTCCGGGTTCCACTGGAATCTCCCTCTAAATTCCTATACATACATAAATATCAATCGTGGCTAACTATACACATACAGAATTAATAATATTATAAACATTCAGTGGTACAGCCACTGGTCTGCAAACATACATATAAGTTAAACAACAGTGGTTCCGTACGGGATACAACATGGCGGCGCAACCGGTCGTGTTTCACCACGTGTTCGGCGTTTCCACATGGTCACGCAAATTCGGATTAACAATTCACATTTATGCATAGCAAATTCCACAAACATAATTTCAACAATAATATAAATATATCACGATGAAACAGAAGGGTGTTCATTTACCTGTTTGACAAGTTCAGGCCCGTTGTGACTTGATAGAATTCTAAGATCCTAAGTCCTGCTTCCTGGTCTAAGTGTGGCGAGATTTCTCTGCCAGCTTTCTAGCTGTTAACACTTCGGTGTATTCCTCCCAACTGACCAAAAATGTGCGGGGTTTGGACCTAGTCAAACTGGCTCCAACCGCTTTGCCTAAGCTCTCCCATTGGTTCCAACGGTCCGATTCAAAACTCAAGTGCTGACGTCACTGCGCTGTGTGTATGGCTCAGGCTCGCAGTGTGCTGTAATTTACTGTGTAATTTACTGACTCTCTACTGGTACAAAGACTACACATGGCTAAATAGTCAACAAGCAGAGTTAATACTAGCCAATTCATGACAAATGTGTTGTGGAGAGGAATGCACTGGATTGAGAGACAGCGAAGAGTAAAGAAATATAATATACTTACCCTGTCTCCACGACTTTGCTTTATTGTATGAGAGAAAAGCAAAACGAAACACATACATTTATTATGACAAAGAACGAATGTCAAACCATCATGCATAAAATTGGGAACTTTAAATTCTATGTTTGTTTCAGGAACCACTCAGAATTTTCACAGCTAAATGTTCCCAGTGAACAAACGAACCAGTCATTTCACTGCAGGGGAAACGAAACGTCGCTGTCCGATTGTTCAACGACGGCTATGGCACAATGTAACAGTGGTTCTGTTGTGCTGATATGTCAAAGTGAGGCGTTTATTTATTTATTTAGTTATTTTATTGTTCTTATATAGCGTTTTTTCTGTTCAGTGAGCTGGCCGATACAGAATCTAACTCGAGGCGACGAGTGTATAGTAGTAGCCTATGTTGGCTTACTTGTAATGCTCTGACAGTATACATTTTGAATAAATCGTCATTTGCTTACTTGCGCTCAAGGGATACGGAATTAAACCCTTTTAGTTTAAAATTTGGGGTTTATGGATTTGATTTGGTGGATTTTTGACTCACTTGCGTGCAGCAATATGTACTAACCCCACCTCCCCCTTTTTTTTTTGGCAGAGTTTCGCAATTCTGTGAGATGAGTCCAAAATAGTCCAAAAATTATATTTATTTTAAACAATTTTTTTGTTTGTCCACCGTCCAAACGTCTGCCGTCCGTCCTCCCTCCGTCCGTCTGTGCAAAAACGTAAAAGTGTCTAAGTACTCGGTACCTATTTCACCTATCACAACCAAACTTGGTAGGATGGTATATATTCATCAGACCTCGAAAATGATCAGTGGATGAATGATTTCAAGGTCAAGGTCACAGGGTCAATGATGTAAGTAAAAAATGATAATTTTTCACAAAATTTAAAGTTATTGATTTTGAACTAATGATTGTTTGAGGCATTAAAAATATTAATTAGACACGCAACTTTGGTCAACCTCGCTTCATGGTCAATGACGCTGGCCAAAGTAGGTTCCTATGGGTACTCTAATAACAGTAATAATAATAATAATAATAATAATAATAATAATAATAATAATAATAATAATAATAATAATAATAATAATAATTTATTATTATTTTGGAAAGCGCAACACCAAACTTAAGTCTACTCTAAGCGCTCGAGAGCGCGCTCACACACACGCGCGCGCGCTCATACACACACACTCACACAAACTCACGCACACACACACACACTCTCTCTCTCTCTCTGTCTCTCTCTCTCTCACTCTAACACTCACTCACTCACTCAGACACTCACACTCAGACACTTACTCACTCAGACTCTGACACTCACTCAAACACTCACTCACACTCAGACACTCACTCACTCGCACTCAGACACTCACTCACACTCAGACACTCACTCACTCACACTCAGACACTCACTCACTCTCACTCAGACACTCACTCAGACACTCATTCACTCACTCACTCACTCACTCACTCACACTCAGACACTCACTCAGACACTCACACACCACATGCATTAATGAAGATATTAACATGTAAGAATACATAATGAAGCAATGATAAAAATATTTAAAACTAAAACGCACTAGTCTACACTTTGAAGTGATCTTGACCCTAAACTATGAGAGTTTAAAAGTCCAAACGTGTTACAGGCAGAGATCATAGCTGATTTTTTATATGTGTTTTTGCGTTCGTCTCGAATGTCAATGTGATTTTAGGTCTTACAGAAACATGAAAAAAGCATCGTGGTACAGCGCAATGGCTCCATGAACATTTGGGTTATATGATCATACATGAGCATCAGAGGTCATGTGAAGGTCCCAGGGTCAAGGTCAACGATAGGTCACCTCTTTTGCATTATGCAATGTTTGCTATAGTTTATTTGATCCATTTGGATCCGGAGGTCAAGGTCATCTCAAAGACAAGATCCTCGCAAGATCAAAGTCTGTATATTCATGTCATCGTTTTGTTTGTTTTTTCTGGTTACATATTTTCATGTAGGATAATGCAAGTTCCATAAAGAACATGTGAGTCGTATGGGCTATGCCGTTCTAGTTAACTTTAGATGCAAGCGGTTGAATCATCTGGGAACTATGCTATAAGATGCAATTTTGACGTGAAATATTTATAGAAACGGTGATTTATGTCTATTTAGCACGACTGAGACTGGTAGGCAGTGAGCCCAATGTAGGACGACTGGATATCTACAGGGATGGAACGTGGTTGGCAGTAAGAAATTTGGGAAGTTATGCTTCGGGTCTCGTGTGCAGAACGCTACTTGGATTTGATACGTAAGTATTATATTAACTAACATTCTTAAAATTGTTGCTTGTTTGTTGTTGCTGTTGTTGTTGTTTTTGCCATTTTGGGAATGTATTTGTTATATTTATAGCTAGTTTTTATAGCTGCTCTCTCTCTTTCTCTGGAGGCAAGCATTGGTCTTGAGGGTTTTGCGAATGCTAAACAATTCAAGACACAGTGAGCAGTTAAGTTCGAGGAAGTTGGCAAAACGTGTCACCAGCGGTTCATATGACAGTCTAGCCTATCGTTTTTATGACCTTGATGCTCGTGCAGTGGCCCTACTACGCGGATGAGAGTATAAACCGAGGCCTAGTCATACATTCCATCGCATGGGCTTTAAAGATCCTAAATCTCACGGGTGAGTGCCAGGAACACATTAGGCCTATATAAAGTACACCCAGCATGCACTATGCACCTTGTCATGGCTGGCGCTGCTTTTGCGGCTGCTGCGCGTTCGCTAAGACGGCTACCCGAATTTTCCCCGCAAGGGGACGAATACAATCGCATCCCCCCTTCCCCCTCCTCTCCGACTATTTCAAAGTATTTCAAGATAAGACTGCATTTTTGTAAAGCTCGCAAGAAATGAACATTGGCATTTTGTTGACATGAGTGCGTGCTTCGATTGTAAGTGGGTGAAGAGATCTATTGTTAAATCAACGTTAGACATGCATTTCATTACAATTTGTTCTTATATAAGGGGGCAGCTCTTTTACGTATACTACTCCAACTACGACAACTTCCAATACACCACATCAAGTAACTTGCCATACAACGACTACATGTCGATCGACTGCGGTGTAGGCGATACGGTATTGACTGATTGCCCGCAGACGTTCTACAACTATCAACAACATCAACACCCCAATACAATGGGAATCGCCTGCGACAATGGTAACAGAAGTTAATTTTATTTTGTCGCTTTCAACGTACACAAATCGTCATTATCAGTATATGACTTAATAATAAATAATAATACTTCATGCTGTACACGCGCTTTTCCCCAAAGTACTAAACAGGCTCAAAGCACGGCGATCTGTACTAACATACAACCCCACATGTTTCATCCATTCTCACAGACACAACAAACATCTATCACTCAAACATGTTGTGTAAAGGCAGGGAGATCGCTATTAGAAGAGGGAAAAGAACTAGAATTTTTGACTCGCATGCATAGCAGTGTGAGTCTATGTACTCGCTTCAAAAAAATAGAAATAAAAAATAAAATAAAATAAAAATCCAGATTCTTGCAAATTTGTGCGAGATACGTCCTAAATAGACCAAAAATGACATTAAAAAATGTGTCCGTCTGTCCGCGGTAAAGCGTCCGTCGTCCGTCTGTAGAAAACTGTCTTAATTATTTATTATTCATTCTATTCCACAACAAGTAGAATATATTCATTGTAAAATACTATTATGTTTATAATACAATATTTCAATGATAACCCCTTGGGGTCATGAGCAATCTTGCCACTGTAGATTGTTCTAACCTATAAAGGGTACAGTGAAAGCCCCAGTTGAAAACCTGTCTTGCCTTTGTAGGCATGACAAATTAACTGCGGCAACAGTTCCCCCCGTTGGAGTGCCGGGGGTTTCAGTATAAATAGTATCCCCACTTTCTGGAAATTTAGTGCTTTAAATTCCCACTGTCGCTGTCTTCCTCATTTGCTCTTTCCCATTCCCGATCTGTCCTACCACTCTGCTATACTATATTCTTCTTCGCTAGATCAATGACCTACCTTTTTTCTTGAAAACTCTTCCTGGACAAGACTCCTTGTTTGTGTATGATGTCTGTTGGATCAGCTTGGGAATGTTGGACGCTTTCTGCCGGGTGGTCACTAGGGCTTCCTATGAATGTACTATTTAGCACTATAGGCATTTTATATGTATGTTTTTTTGTTGATGATTTATAATGATGTTTGTATTCTATTTTGTTTTTGTAATCGGGGAGTTCGCGTAGTTGAGGTCAACCCTCAGCCGTCCCTCGCGTGGGATGTCTTTATTGTAAAGTGACTGGCCGGTGGAGGGCATTCAATTTTCCCACTGGGGTTGTTTCAACAGATCTTTTATGCGGATCGGGGGTTGTCCGGTCCTGATTTGGCTCGGAAGAGTCCGCTGGACCTAAAGCAATAATAAATCAATCAATCAATCATTTCAATGATAAACAATATATACCTGCAGACACAGCTGCGAGAAGTTCAGAAAAGAATGAATATATTTTTGAATGTACATTGGTGAGCCGTCATGTGACCAGCTCAACCAATCAGAATTTAGTTATCAATAAAAAATATTATAATTAATATCTTCTCACAGGAAGAGACTACAATACATAAAGTCATCGGACCGAAATACTATAAAACCGGTCCGTGACAAAGAGCATCGAAAGATCAAAATCGGTATTACTTTTACCGTTTTATTTCATTTCTTTCTGGGCACTTATTTACTTTTTAAATATTGGAAGTTCCATTAGGAGCATGCGAGTCATGGGAGCTGCCTTTATAGTTATTTTTTAAATTTTTGACTAACTGCATCCAATACCAAAACGGAGTACCCGAGAAATTAACTGTCATTGCAAAATGTCTTAGGGGACAATACACATAGTTAGATACAGACCTTTTGAATCTATAATATTTTGTAACGCTGACTGCATAAGCTACAACCTTCCCGGCTGGCTCTGTTGGCTAACTTAAACAGTACCTATTGTAGTCTTCAATAAGGTCCGCCTTTCCGATGTTTCGGCTGTAATTTTCGATGACGGTCAGAAAAGCTGCATGGCTACACATTGTGTTTTCCATACTGTTATAGAACTTTCAACGCAATAATGTGAATTAATACACTCTTCTATGATCAAAATATCTAGTGTAAAACATTGACTCAGATTCACTTAAAAATTTAGCAGTAGTTATAGTACTACTAAATAGCGCTGCTACTGCTATTACTACTACTACTACTACTACTACTACTACTACTACTACTACTACTACTACTACTACTACTACTACTACTATTACTATCATCATTCATTATAAAAAAAATTATATTCATAATAAAATATTCTAAATTGTGACTGACGTTAACATGGAGCTGAATGATTGTAGGGAATACACCAGATCCTGCAGCACGCCTGGTGAACGGCACAGGACGCTATGATGGTCGCTTGCAGGTCTTCGTGTCCGGCACTTGGTCCACCGTTTGCGATAGTTCCTGGACACAGCCCAGTGTGGATGCTGCCTGTAGTCTCTTGTTTGGTCCGCAGTAAGTCAACATCAGCATTTCTACGTTGTAGTTTTAGACTAACGTGCATGGAGCAGTACGAACAGCTCTCTTTAAATTTAGGGTAACAGAGCGGTTCAGTGATAGAACGCTTGCAGTGTATATAAAACGCTCGTCTGGCGCTGGTTCGAATCTCGACGGTGACTGGAACGTTTTCTCATAGGAGTCGACTGTCTGTAATGACCCTTTATACGGTGTTGTACCTCCCCCTTGTCACCGCAGCGGCATGTTAAAGAAGGCAGTCATTTCTTTCAAAAGAGTCGGGTAACAGGCTCAAATAAACGCACATAAATTTAGATCGTTTATTGACTGA
Source organism: Oncomelania hupensis (assembly GCA_036898135.1). Lineage (NCBI taxonomy): Eukaryota > Metazoa > Mollusca > Gastropoda > Littorinimorpha > Pomatiopsidae > Oncomelania > Oncomelania hupensis. Next base: position 558,125 of record JBAHVR010000302.1, read on the forward strand.
CGTTAAAAAGGTGTGCATCAGGCAGCAAGTTTTAGCATTGTGTTCATATGGTCTGCCAGCGCTTTTACCAAGAGCTGCTAAAAAGTTACATTAAAACAGTTAAGTGCATTTATTTCCCTCCTGTACGGGAAATTTGGAAATCTGTAAAGTTAATGACATCTTTGACACTTGTTTGTGCCTCTTCATATTTCTGCGTCCGATCTGTAGGACTGTTCTGTCTCACTTGGTCGGATTGTGCATAACCTAAGGATTACACTTGATAAAATCACTGTTTGGGTAAATCGGTGTAGTATTGGTAAAAGTGTACACACATGCTGTGCGTGCAGGCACTATGGTACTCTTCAACTTCCTGCCAAGAGAAGTCAGTTGTATAGCTCAACAGCGACGGAACCGATACTTTCAAGTTCTCTACTCTGTCCACCACTAGCTGCCAACATTTCGCAGTGTGTTGCTACTGGTATTTTCAGCTGTTATCACTCAAATGATATTGCTCTCAGTTGCAGCAAAGGTTAGTTTTCTATGGTCTTTTGATTTGCCTAGTCGTATTCACTACAAAATCAAAATAACCCTGATTTATTTTCAAATCTTACCTTCTAAATAGTCAAAAAAAGATGTTCTTCTGTCCTTCTGTTTTTCTGTTCATCCATGTACAAAAACTGTTAACGCGTTAATTACTTTGAAACTATTGCTATGTTAGAATTCGCTTTACAAATAATATATTATTATTACTATTAACATTAACTCAAAATCGGATCAGACAATTTTAGAAATACAGTGCAAAACTCGTTTACAAAATGGTGAAGCTCAATGACCTTGAACTTTAAAAAAGTACAAATGGTAATGAAATAAAATGCTGAGCAGTAGATAAAAAATCCACACAGTTAAAATGATGAATTTCGTTTCAGTTATTCTTGTGATAAGGCAAAACAATGTGGTTTGAACAAAACAGTGACATTCGTAGCGACAGACTCGCTGACAACCGGATTAAAGGATAGCCCATGCTGTGAAATACTTTCATTCCAAAACTCAAACAAAATGTGTTTAGCAATAAAATATCTCCAGCGATACCTTTGCGGTAGAGCAATTATAATGGCACCGCAAGCAGGCCACTAACGTAGGTAATGTTCCTATGAAGTTTGGTCAAAATCAGTTCAGTGGTTCTTGAGATATGTCTTCCAACGGACCCACCGACCGTCAGGCCAACATTCGACTTGTTTTGATTCCCCCGTTTCAAAGTATTTCCAGAAAGGTGATAAAAAGTTTAAGATTAGCTCAAGGTCATTGTTACTTTTCGGACATTATACAACGTTGGCTTTAGTTTATTTGACCATACATAGTATTCAAGGTTAAATGAAGGTCAGGGTCATCCTAACTTAAGTTCAAAGTCATCATTACTTTTATGTCTTAACATTATATTTTAATTGCACCGATACTTTTGTGAATGCGAGGCAAATGGGCTTCCACCCTTCCAGTTTTTGATTGGCATGCATAGCAGTGTGAGTCTATATGTGCTCAACCTCCCTCACACTTCCACCATCCCCCCAAAAATTTCAGATTTTTGCAAATCTGTGCAAGATGAGTCCTAAATTGTCACACACACAAATATGAAAATTTCATTTTCTGACCATGCCCGCAACTTAGGTTTCATTCTGTCTTCTGACATGTCACTTGACCAACACATTTCCAACATATGCCGCTCTGCCTATTTCGAAATTCACCGCATTAGCTCCATCCGACAATATCTTACAACCGAAACAACCAACACTCTTGTCTGTGCATTTGTTCTATCTAAACTTGACTACTGCAACTCTCTCCTCTCTGGCTCCCCTCTCTACCTTCTTGAAAAACTTCAGAAAGTCCAAAACTCAGCCGCCCGCCTTGTTCTTAAAGCTAAAAAACGAGACCATGCCACCCCGATCTCTTCATTGGCTCCCTGTTCAAGCTCGCATCTTGTACAAGCTCTCAACTATTGTTTTCAAATTCTTCACTGGTTCTGCCCCCTCATACTTTACTGACCTTCTCTCTGTCTACTCTCCTGCAAGACAACTCCGCTCTTCTTCTGATACAAGACTGCTTTCTATCCCCCGTGTTCACTCAAAGACCTATGGTGAAAGATCTTTCTCTTTCTCTGCTGCAACTGCTTGATGATTTAGGGGAACAAAATTAGTGAGGATAGTGATAACACGAACAACAATAGAACCGAATTAACTAATAGGATGCAAACACAAGGCATTTTGTACACCACTAATAAACATATATATTACCAGTGGTCACCCAAGGTATATATTTTACACGGTCACTCAAAGTAGCATTTTTACAGTGGTCACCCGAAGTCACCTCAATTACATGGTAATCCTTAGGGCGAACAGCAAAATTATGTATATCTTTAAAATATAACATTAGAGAATGCACACTGCATTATATTACAGCATTTAATGTGCAGGTTATGTTAAGCATTCAGTTGAATCTGGACAAGTGTTATATGCAGATTTATGTGAGGTCACCCTAAGGCATCATTCCACTGCGGTCGTCCTAACAGCGAATTTGTACTTATATATATATATATATATATATATATATATATATATATATATATATATATATATATATAGATATACCCCCTTGCTTTTGGGTACCCCCACTATAATTATATGTAAATTTATCACTTGTAGACGGACCGCTAACCCTAACCCTAACCCGTTTCGAGCGCACTGCCTTACCCTAATCGTCGAGGCACTGCCTTACCCTAATCGTCGAGGCACTGCGCTTACCCTAAGATCGTTTTCTGGGAGCCGCCTTGGATCCGGGGACCCAGCTGGGTCCCCAGATCCAAAGTCGGGTACCCAAATGACCGGTTGGTGACTTTTAAGGTGCCCAGAAACCATAGTTTATAAGGATATATATATATATATATATATATATATATATATATATATATATATATATATATATATATATATATATATATATATATATATATATATATATATATTATTTTTATAATTACTCTTATGACTATGATTATTATTATTAGTGTTATTATTATTAAATCACCTTTTTTCTCAAATGAATGTACGGGTTTTTTTATTTTGATTTTTGTAAAATGTAGTTCCTACATCAAGATGCCACAATAGAAATAATATTACGTAACGATGTGGGAAAAAAAGAAGTAGGAATCCCTTTTCATTGACATGCATACTGAAATGTGGGTCTGTGTTTTAAATGAAATGAATTAGTATTATATAGTGCAGCTACAGTTTGAAGATCTGCTCATAGTGCTGGCCAATTGCTTCTTTTTTTACAATGAGAATAGCAGATGTGCAAATTTTTATGGGTTGAATGGCCATCTTCAGCATAAAATAAAACAAGTTTTTACCATGTAAATGCTCTTCACAGCATAGAAAACATTTTAAATTCACTTTACTTTTTTAACAATTGCATGTACGCTGCACTAATGTCATCCACATCAGAACACGCCATAGTCTAAGTCATTTGTCACTGGCAGGCACTCAAAATCCCATCTAAACACTTCTTTTTTTGGCCAACGAAACAAGTCTTCTTCTGAGAGAGCGACCAGCTGGAGGAGTAGTCGATTCGTACACAACAAGTCTGATGGGGGGAGGGGGGGGGGGGCGTGGTGGAGCACCTCGCTTGGTTGGCAGCTAGGAAACTCAGTTTCAGTTTGTTGTATGTTTCATCAGCTACAAAAAAAAAAGAAAAAAAAGAAAAAATAGGACAGCATTGCATTAATATGACACAGGAGGCAAAAAATAAAACAAAACAAAAAGAAAGAAAAAGAAAAGTTCAAGAAAAAAAAGCAGTGGGGTGGTGAGTGAATAGAGGAAAGGGCAAATCAAAATATTATGGCAAGAACTATGGATCATCAATATAATAATAATTATAATAATAATAATAATAATAATAATAATAATAATAATAATAATAATAATAATAATAATAATAATAATAATAATAAATCTTTACAATGGCAACCATAAACATTAAAACTATACAACATAGTTTTTCATATCAAACAACTAGCTGTTAAACTTAAATAACATACAAATGAACAACAATGGCATAAAAGTAAAGATAAAACCAAAGTAAAATGTAATAACTATTGCTTTTTAAAAAATTATTATCGCATATATCAGTAAAATTAATGTACAAAAAAAAATATCGATCAATCTTGCCTAAGTAAAAGTACTAAAACTAAAAGTTAAAATTATATTTGGCTGCAAATTAATTTATGTTTAAAAACATTGGGTTTTGAAGTAATTGGGAGAGATTTGGATGCTTGCAGAACAGCTCAAATAAAAAAATCAATAACAAAAATAGCTTCAACACAAATTGCCCGAAAACATATAGGCTTAACCACTGCCGCAAGTTTCTAGCTCACTAGCTGTAAATGAAAACGAAAGTAAACAGTGCTGAAGTCACGTGACTTAGCAAGATCGTTTTTTTCTAAAGTCCCTGTGCATATTTTACCCCCAAAGGAATATAAGCCCTATGCTAAGAATCTTTAATATATGCAGATACAATTTGTTAAGAGTTAAATCTGGTGGAAAAGGTGTATCGTAATTAATTTAACATATTTTTGACCATACCATTCAACCTACATCGATTCTCGATTGTCAACTTCCGGTCTTCAAATAATTGCTAAACAATTGGCCTATCGTTAGAAAAAATATATTTATCGACAATACAAACGTTATTAACAAGTATTTAAAGGCTAAACTTACCAACAAGTGCCTTTAGATTGACTTGTGACGACGTGCAAGAAGATACACTGACGATCAACTGAAGCGGTTCAGTCTCCTCGTTTACATCGTACTCCGTCATTACCGACGCACATTGGTAGCTGTCGCGCTCAACACCACTCTCCATTTGTAAATAATCTTAGCTAGTGTGAACTCAAAAATCCTAAACTGATTACATATTATTGTAGAAAAAAGATTTGCCTTTCCAACGAGCTACTTTTTAAACAGATCAATTCAGTAGACGCTGTATATCCTGACCTTAGGAAGGCATTCGATACTGTACCACATCGCAGACTTTTACAGAAACTAAAAGGTTATGGCATAAGTGGCAGCCCACTTGCATGGATAAGGAGTTTCTTGACTGACAGGACCCAGTACGTGACTGTTAACGGTAACAGCTCTGACAAAATAAGTGTTACAAGCTGTGTCCCTCAGGGGAGCGTGTTGGGGCCAACATTATTTATTTATTTCATAAACGACATGCCAGAGAATGTAGAGTGTGACATAAAGATATTTGCTGATGACACAAAGGCATATGCAGAGGTTGATGAAAGTGAGGAGTCTAAGGAGAGAATGCAGCAATGCATTGACAAATTGGTTGAATGGACGGAGACATGGCTACTTAAATTTAACAGTGAAAAATGTAAGGTGTTACATTAGGGCAAAAATAATCCCCAGCATGAGTACTTTATGAATGATGGTAAAGAAAGGTGTAAGATTGAGACAACTGGTGCAGAGAGAGATCTTGGAGTGATAGTGGATACAGAGCTCAGCTTTGAGAATCACATTGAGAGTACTGTTAAGAAAGCCAACAAAATATCAGCCCTGCTTGTAAGAACTATAAGTAACAAATCCAAGGACATAATGGTCCCCCTCTTTAAGGCCCTTATACGTCCCATCTTGGAGTACGCTAACCCTGTCTGGTGCCCATATTTAAGGAGGCATGTTGACTTGATCGAGGGTGTCCAGCGCAGATTCACCAGGAAGATCTGTGGAATGTCAGGGCTCTCCTACGAGGAGAGACTGAAGTCACTGAGTGAGGTTACCCAGTTTAGAATATAGGAGACAGCGGGGTGATTTAATCGAAATTTTTAAAATTGTGCACAAATTGTATGATCCTTTAACCACTTGTTCTCTTTTAAATTTTAATGATGTTGGTTTAACACGAGGTCACAAATTTAAACTTACTAAAACTTTTAATAATACTCGTAAATTTAATAAGTATTTTACTAATAGAGTGGTAACCCCTTGGAATGACCTGACTGCCGAGGCTGTGGATGCTGGATCACTTAATGCGTTCAAAAATAGTCTGGACAAATTGTTTAAGGATAGCATCTACTCCACCAAGTTGGAGGTTAAAAAATTCTAAATTGGTAGGCACTGATGCCAGGGGGGTGGGTCTTGGAACCCTCATTAAGATTAATTATGAGGGCCAAAGGCTTTTAGCCTGCACGCCGAACTATGCTATGCTAACTATGCTATGCTATGCTAGTAGAAGCTATCTAAAAAAAGCAACAAAAAGTTCCACAACAGATCACAAAATGAATTTCCCACTGAATTTTAAAAAAATTGCACCAGAAGAAAGCCAAAATAGTACAGATTCTTTCATTTGTCGATTTTTTGGTTGGAGACTAATTCCCTAACTGAGATTTCATTTTGTATGGAGGTGGGGTTGAGAGCACCCTGTGAAGATGGCGTCTGCCACAACCGAGGCAGTGCATTGCAAAACACGTTTCGTACTTTGAAACTTGGATATCTTTCACTCAAAGAAACACACGCATAAAAGATAAAAGGCTCAGGCATTTATTTGGTATGTTTTTATTCAACATCAGGCAAAACAATCAAGAGAACAATTGCAGTGAAAGTGGCCCTTTTGGCCCATAGGGCGGACACAGTAATGGCGCAACTTGGGAGTACCTAATAATAATAATAATAATAATAATAATAATAATAAATACAATTTAAAAATAACACAAGAAAAAAAATGAAATATTCTGATAAAGTGTATTATTCCATTGGGAACGTCAGCATTTTTTTCTGTTTATTTTACAAATTCATAATGTTTTGGCTTCATCATTATTAAACACAAAATATGTCTTCAGTTGCATCACTTTCAAAAACGTGACATTTAAACCTATAATTGAGGGCCTTTCTCTATGAAGATTTTCTCTTTGGCCTGGATCATAGTGATACCCCTACGTCTCAATCGGATGAAATAATTAACATAAATAGAAGGGAAAAAATAATACAAACATTTCATCCAACGAATTATTAATAATAATAATAATAATAATAATAATAATAATAATTACTGTATTTATAATGCGCTTATCTTATAATAATTATAACTCTAAGCGCGCACTCACAACTCACGCACGCATGTGCACGCTTTAGACAATGACACATGTAACAATTACGCAAAAAATACATTCACTCAAATATACTCATACCACAAACAGCAGACACTATATGCAAGAGACAGCTGGCGATGGGGTGCATAGTGAGGTCATAGTGTTAGAACTGCTTGAAAAGGTAAGTTTTGAGGGCAGACTGGAAGGAGGTGGGAGAGGGTTTCTGACGGAGAGAGAGTGGAAGAGTATTCCAGATGGATGGGCCGTAGACAGAGAAGGAGCGGGACCCGAACGTGCTGAGTTTGGAGCGAGGAATGCGGAGGCGGAGAGGGTCGGAGGCAGAGCGAAGAGAGCGAGAGGGAATGTATGGGTGAAGTAAGTCAGAGAGATAGAGAGGAGCGGAGTTGTTGAGGGACTTGTAGCAGAGAGACAAGGTCTTGTATTGAATGCGTTGGGAGATGGGAAGCCAGTGTAGGGCTTTGAGCAAGGGAGTGACGTGGTCAGATTTCTTCTTTCTGAGGACGAGGCGGGCAGTATTGTTTTGAACGCGTTGGAGAGGGAGAGTGGTGGAGCGGGGAAGGCCGGAAAGAAGGGAGTTGCAATAGTCGATGCGAGACAGGATGAGGGAGACAGCAAGTTTGGTGGCAGCTTCAGTGGTGAGGTATTTTCTGATCTGACTGATTCGACGGAGGTGGAAGTAGCAGGCCCGGGCGGTTGCAGAGACAAAGCTAGTCATTGAGAGAGAAGAGTCAAGGATAACGCCAAGGTTCTTGGCAGAGTCGGAGAGAGGGATAGAGGTACCGTCAAGCTGAATATGGAGAGAGGAGGGGAGCTGAGGGAGTTTCTGGCGTGTGCCTACCAGCATGGCTTCTGTTTTGTCGTCGTTCAGTTTAAGTTTGTTTGCTGTCATCCAGTCCTTCACGTCTTCACAGCAGTCGGCCGTGCGAGTCAGGAGTGCCTGAATGTTGTCAGGTTTGTCTTTGTCTTGTAGTTGTGAGTCGTCAGCATAGAAGTGGTGGTTTATGTGATGAGACTGGATGATGTTGGTCAGAGGGGAGGTGTAGAGTGTAAAAAGGACCGGACCCAGGACAGATCCCTGAGGAACTCCGCAGGAGAGCCTAACTGGGTCAGAGGATATGCCATCGATGATAACGGACTGCCGTCTGTCGGAGAGGTAGGAAAGAAACCAGGAGGGAGCGGAGTCAGTGATGCCAAAGGAGTGTTGAAGGCGGTGGAGGAGGATAGAATGGTCAATAGTGTCGAAGGCGGCAGAGAGATCGAGTAGGGTAAGAAGGGAGATGTTGCCTGAGTCAGTTGAGAGAAGAAGATCGTTCAGAATATGTAAAAGGGCTGTTTCAGTGCTGTGGTGCTTGCGATAGGCAGACTGGAAGGGACTGAGGAGATTGTTGATGGTGAGGTGAGCGTTGAGCTGGTTGAGGACAACCTTTTCAAGTAGCTTAGACAGAAAAGAGAGATTGGAGACTGGGCGATAGTTCTTGAGGTCATTTGGGTCAAGGTTGTGTTTTTTGAGGAGAGGGCGAACGATGGCAGACTTGAAGATATCAGGAACGGAGCCAGTTTCTAGAGAGGTGTTGATGATATCGGTGATGAAAGGCAGAAGTTTTGGGAGACCGTCCAAATACAGGGAAGCTGGGAGGGGGTCTAGTTCACAGGTTTTGAGAGACATAGTCTTTATGATTTTGAGAACTTCTGCTTGAGAGAGAGCGGAAAAATGAGAGGGGGGTGCCTGTGAAGGGGGAGTCAGGAGGGCAAGGCGGAGATGGTAGGATGTCAAGTGTGTTGCGCAGAGATTGAATTTTGTCAGAGAAATAGGTGGAAAAGGCGGATGGGAGTTCTTCTTTTTTGTGTGTGTTGGGGAGTGGAGATTCTTTAGGTGTGCCTAAGAGTTTGTTCATCGTAGCATAGAGAGTTTTGGAAGAAGTGGATTCTAGGATTTTGTTTTGGAGGTGTTTGCGTTTGGCATCAGAGATCAGTCTGCAGACTTTGGATCTGATGGTTTGGAAAATCTGTCTGTGAACGGTTAGGCCAGATAAGCGCCAACGGCGCTCAGCTTGCCGACGCTCACGCTTGGCCGTTGCTATCTCATGGGTGAGCCAGGGGGAAGGGAGTCGGTCGGGCCTGGAGCAGGAGGTGACAGGGGCATGGTTGTCAAGAAGTTTACGGAGAGAGGAATCAAAGTGAGATGCAAGATCAGAGGAGGAAGAGTCAGAGAGAAGGTCGACAGCTTCGGCGAAGAAGATGTCACGGTTGACAGGTTTTAGTTTGCGGCGAGAGACAAGGAGTTGTTGTTTGTGAGGGGGAGGTAGATTGAGGAAGACGAGAATAGCGAGGTGGTCGGAGGGGAGTACAGAGGAGATGTCAGAGTCGAGAAAGAGTTTATCGGAGGTGCGAGTGATGATCCAGTCAATGGTGTGGCCAAGACGGTGAGTGGGTTGTGTGATGTGTTGTGTAAGATTGTGGTTTGAAAGTGACCTGCATAGGCGTTTTGTGTCCGGGTGATCAGGTTTGTCAAAGTGAAAGTTGAAATCACCAAGGAGGATGTGTTTGCCGGATCGTGTGCTGTAATGGTCGAGGAGGAGGTCAAATTCAGTAAAGAACATAGAGTTGGTGAGTTTGTTTTGGGAGCTCGGCGGAGGGCGATAGATGCAGGAGAAAATGACTGAGTGGCCGGGGAGTGTTGCTTTGGCCTCGACATATTCAAATGAGGGATAAGTGAAGGGCAGAGATTGAGTGAAAGAGAGGTGAGCAGAAAGGCAGTCCCTGTAAATTAGGCCCAAGGCATTCATAGAATAGAATAAAATCAGCTGATTGAAATGTACAATAAGGCAACAAAGGAATAGGCGCCTCAGTCGCCCACACCCAAAGTTAGCAGGATTTGTCTGTGTTTATTTGCGTTTTATGCCTGGACTACAACTTAACATTCACCCGGTCATATATCCATAGCTAATACGAATTATTCTGTAAACACTTGGTGAATCAGACATCCGATCGAGTAGCTTGCCATCAGACAACTTTTAAATCAATCCCATACCTTCAAAATAAAATACTGTTCTCTTTTGGAAGGTATAGGTACACCAGGACCCACATAATCATTATAGGTCATACGTGTCAACAGTGAAAACGTGTGTAAAAAGTGTTATTAGATGAAACTTTGTGCACATAAGACACCTAATGTGCTTGATCATAGCCAAACTTTGAGGCTTGATAAAAAAAAAACATAAGAAAAATAAACTGTGCGCTGATGAAGAAAAAAAAGTAAACTGGGCGCCCGATTTACCCACACCTTCGGTGAATGCTGAATTAACATATCTATACATTCTCTTTAGCACAATGCTTTTCAATCACCAGCATGGCACTGTATTGGTGAATGGTAGCCCTGCAGGCACATGAACTTGGGGGTGTTTGTGGGGAGCTACAGTATAGCCATTACTTCATAAGAAATTATAAAGTAATGTGGGTTTTTTTTATTACTTCCAACAACGTTGGAAATTATGAAGTAATGGTCATCACTCCCCACAAACATGCACAAACAAATTCAAGTGCTTATGGCAAGCCCCTATTAGGTTATAGGCACAAAATTAGAGGAGTCTGTATAACCACTTGATTTGCGCGTATAAAATAACACCTATCACATTCACAATTGTTCAAATAAAACACCATATTAAGGCAAATGAATTCTTTTTTTTTAAATAAAGATGACTTGCTTTTTAAATCATTTTCATCATGCCACTAAATTTATCATGTCTGTTTTTAGATGGCAAAACAAAGACAGAAATGCTTCTTAAACACTTTGTACAAATTTGTAGCCACAAATTAACCTTGGAATTTGGTAATCTTGTAAATTAAACTTTAAGCACTGTACTAAAAATTAAAACAACAACAAATGAATAAATAAAAAGTTTCTTGGAATGTTAACTGAATACTTAATTTAATGTACAAGTATTGAAAAGTAAAAATTACCTCCCATTTACCAGTAATTGAGACATACATACAAACTACTGTCACTGCCTTTTTCTTATAGAGGTTGGGACAGACAGGTGAGAGAGAGGGAACATAACATGACATAAAACATGTGTTCACCCGAAGTACTAAATACAGTGATAATCCCTTTTAGGGTGCCCAACGGTCGCCTTAAGTACAGATTTTATATTTTGATGTGCGAGTCTAGATCATGGGTACTCTGTGCAGTTAACTTGTATACAGATTTCACTCTTTACCGTATTATATTACACAGCTTACACATTTTCATATTTTCCAATGCTGGTCATGTACACAAGCTTAGTCAATTTTTCTTTTGACCCAAAGCAAGTTTAAAGAGACATATCTCGTATAATCTATATGCAATGAAAACCAAAAAATATATATATATCCACTTCTGAAAGTTCATTTGTATTCTATCACAATAGGAATAAGGTGAACGTTTGGTTCTGCATATATCATGTCTGCTTTTTTAATCGTCGAAATTCATTTTATTTCATAAACTTCAAAACAGACATTCATGTTTTTGTTCACTAAATATTGACACTGGTATATGCAGAATCTGAAATCAATTCAGTGACACAGTTTATCCATTTTCTGGTGAGTCAATATTTTTATTTAGAATTTGTGTCAGCACGGGTCTTGGAATTTTCTTTTTTGATCCACCAGAGACTTCGGCAAGAACCAAACAACATTTGATCAAGTTCTGCATATAATGGTGTATCTTATTTTGTTAAGTGTAAAACATCATGCATAAGTATATTTATAGCGAAAGTGCGCAAATATTAGTTTACTACCACATGTTACTCATCTAGTAGCCATGATATAGACTCAACACATACATGTATATAATGTATGCTCTTACATCCCTCAGAGGTAAGGTGGTACAGGTCATGTCCTGGTCACGAGGTAATTTTCAGGACATATGTCTGAATCTCAGAAATGAACTAGACATTTTTTTTAAAGGACAGGACATTGTGCTGCTTGACAAAATAGGTTACAGGACAATGGCTATAGATACTGGACTGAATTGGGTGTCCGATATGGATATAAGTCCCTGCATAATTAATTACAATATGTTTAAGTTTGAATAGAAATGGGCATAAATTGTCGACAACAACAAAAAACTGTACATCAATCCCTTTCACAGGACATAAAGGCGACAATGGGTTGGAGAGTGCATCAATTGAAAACTTCAGACTTGCAAAAACTATGTACAAATTCACTGTTAGGGTGACCGCAGTGGAATGATGCCTTAGGGTGACCTCACATAAATCTGCTTATAACACATGTCCAGATTCAACTGAATGCTTAACATAATCTGGACATTAAATGCTGTAATATAATGCAGTATGCATTCTTTAATTTTATATTGTAAAGATATACATAATTTTGCTGGTCACCCTAAGGATTACCATGTAACTGAAGTGACTTCGGGTAATTTTATCGCAATAGGAATAAGGTTTAAGAATTTGGAAAGACAGGACCATCAGTCTACATTCCAAAGTTAGACTGCTGCGCTCCCTTGTCATCTCCATCTTCCTATATGCTTGCGAAGCATGGCCCCTCACAGCAGATCTATAACGAAGAATACAAAGCATGGAGCTGAGGTGCTACAGAAGACTTCTGAGCATTTCCTATACCCAACACATCACCAATGACGAAGTCCGACAGACCATCACACAAGCCATTGGACAACACGATGACTTGCTCACAGTGGTGAAGAAACGGAAACTCCGATGGTATGGCCTGACCAGATCATCAGGCCTTGCAAAGACCATTCTGCAAGGCACAGTGCAAGGAGGTAGAAGAGGGAGACTGAAAAAGAGGTGGGATGACAACATTCGAGAATGGACTGGTTTGACACTGAGCGACGCCATCAGGGTTGCTGAGGACAGAGAAAGATGGAGTATGCTGGTTAAATGATCATCTGTGGTGCCCCTACAATCTCCGAGTTACGGGACAAGATAGGATAGGATAGGATAGGAATAAAGTGAACTTTTGGTTCTGCTTTTTTAATCATCGAAATTTATTTTCATCTCATAAACTTCAAAACTAAAATCCACAAGCCACTCTATATACCTTTTATCTTCAAAATAAATATGAAACTGTACACATCTTGCATTTGTATGGCAATCTGATTACATTATTAAACTGATTAATGTGACAAACTGTAATGGTCCAACAGTGAGACAGATCTTGGTGTCACCACAATTATATGTGGAACATGAAGACGATTCAAACAAACTTATCTTTTAAAAACTACTTTTCACTAATAAAAATTGGAGTTTATACACAAATTATTATGAGGTAACGGAAAAGTGTTCTTGAATTCACGTTTTTGTTCACTAAATATTGACATCGTTATATGCAGAACCTGAAATCAATTCAGTGACATTTATCTTGCCATGTTTGAATCCAGACCTTGAAGGAATCCTTCCACAGAGGTGAGTTCACTTATGGCTAAGGGACACTGATAGACAGTCTTATTGATCAACTCAGAGCGTCCCATATGCCGGTACAATGCCTCTCGGGTCGCTGAGTCCAAGTCTTGAAGGGAGAACAGTGTCGAGGCACGGTGCCGAAACTTATCAGCAATCAAAAGTTCAGGTTTGCTTTATTTTTATGTTTTGGGAAGTGTATAAGCTGCAAACACGGCATCTTCATCACTGTGCTTTCTTTTGACATGCCTTGGAAGTCGTGACTGCATTTCTCCACAATAGAGACATGGTCGCTTTGGTTTCTTTCCTTTCTGCAGAATGTCTGGCTTCTTTCCAGTCAGCAGATTGTTGGGTCTTTCTTTAGTTGGCAGATTTTCTGAAACACATTTAAAAAAAAAAAAACAAAAAAAAAACATTCGTTTTATTAACTTTGTCAACAATATCTTTATCTGGGCCAGCTGCTTGCCACCCCTCCTCCCCCCAACAAAAAAAAAGCCATAATAAATGGGACAAACCCTAACAAAAAATGTAGCCAAGTATGCCACATATACTTGTTGGGTTTACAGTCATGACTACAACTTGCCGAAATGAGTTAAAATTCCATAGTAACGTTACAATGTATATAATGTTGGCCGGATTCTACAAAGGGGTGGCAGATACTTCGGTCCCCAAAACATTTAAGCCCATTTCATTCAAACATACACACACAAATAAATAAAATAAAATGCCAAACTTTCAAGATTCATAAAAAGATTGTTTACTGACACGGCACTGCTTTCCTTAACTCCACTTTATTTTGGTTCCTCAAGTGGTTGTGAGCGGTTACAAACTAGATTCTGCATCAGATTGTAACAGTCATGGACAGCATGTATTCTATGATTTCAGGTCAGTATTAGTAATAAAAAAAAATGCACACTAGCATTATTCAACACTTGGCTATTTTTGCTCTAAAGACTACAGTAGTGTAGGCCTGCAAATATTGAAAGGGGGAGTCAGAAGATTATGACATGATGTGCGATTGAATGCACAATAGTAATAACTTTTTGCTGCCACAGCTTTTGTGTTGCTGGGGCCAGGCCAAAAAGAAAAAAACTTAAACCCTGGTTATTCAGACCGTTTACCTTCGACTCAACAGATCCAATAAGACCACTATCCATTCTAATGCCTCAAGATAATCAAATGCGCTGATTAGATTTCCTGGAAGTGGATGCGCTGGAAAAATATAAAATCTGACCACGTAAACAAATATTAAACAGATTTACCATTACTTGTTACCATTTTAAAAAATCAGATATGGCACTAACAGTGTTTTGGGACGTAAAACAGTCTCGCCCATAGCATTTCATGAATGCCAATGCGTCACAGCCTTTTCAGTCTTCCTGTTATCATGTCTGCACCAGACCAAAACTGATAGTGACTGAATCACATTTTGCTTTAATAAGATTTATTTGTTAAAGATTTATGACAAGACAGTCGCTAAGGATCAAGTCAGGGTGATGCTGCTTTGAGTTTGACACACATAAGACCTAAGTTTCAGCACAGGCTTTACATTTCAGCAACAGTAGTCAGTGTACTGACACAATGATCAACCCCTTGATTAGCCCTCCCTCCATTTCTCCTTCCCTGTAGTCAACACTCACCTTCCCCTCTGGATGACTTGATCTAGCCGTGTGTGGAGGGTATGTTCCTTCTGGGACTCCTGTCATCCATCGCCCTGTCGAGGTCCGTTATCTCCATCCTTTAACCGCCCGCCCTGCTTTTCCCGATCAACACTGAGTGTGCCTGCGATGCGATGTTCTCTCGGTTCACCTTGATCAAACTGTTGTTCACTTTCAGCCCACCTATAGCGGCCGGTGAATCCCGATTGACACTGCCAGTGTACTGACCCGGCCTGTCTTTGTCCATCCAAAGGTTGAAGGTGTTGTTTTTGCTCAAGGAGAATCTGCCCTCTGCAAGGCTGCTGTTGTCGTTGGTGTTGGGGAGGACAGTGGTGTCTGGGGTTTCTGTCAGACACACAGAGAGAAACAAGTTGTGTTAATCGCCCTCGCTCACACATAATCACTTCTTTCTCAAAAAAAAATATTTAAAAAAAAAGGTGTGTGTGTGGGGTGGGGATTGGGGAGAAGGGGTGGTTGAGGGAAAGGGAGGGAGGGTAAAGATCAGATCAGTGCATTGCATTTATGTTCACTTTCGCAAACTTAATTTTTTTTTTTAATTTAACCATTGGCCGCAAAGCAATGACGATTTTCTGACGATCAGATATTATTGGAAAGTACCTATTGATTTCCTGGTCAACCGTTCTTTTGCCTACACCAAACCCAACCTAATCACTACTAAAGTTAAAGTTTTACTTGCCGATCAGAATTTCTACTAGAATAGTACACAAAACACTCTCAAGAGTAGCGTAATGATAAACTGGTGTGCTGCAATTCATGGAGAAAGCAGAAGACTCAGATTAAAAGACAAGGGTATGGCAACAAATAAATTGTGTAAATTGTGATGTGGAAATGCAACATGTCTTACCTGCCATTGAATTTCTTTGTTTTTCCAAAGCCACCTGCACCATTCTATTTCGTCTGTAATAATCAAATGGCTTGTATAATTGCTGTCCTGAAATCAAAACAAAAGTTCAAAACACAACTCTTTTCAAATTAATGTCTTTCACTTGCAATTTTGAAGCAAACAAGAGGTTTTACAATTCTTCATTTGCAATTTGAAGACTCACAAGTTTAAGTTTTGTCTGCTCTCTTTTATTTTTTGTGCCATGAGCCCAAAATGGTGACTGACACATTGCACAATTTAGAAAGACAGAGGCTATTAATGGGGCTCCCTACGAATAGCCTCAGATTCTATTCCTATCATATCCTGTCCCGTAACTCGGAGGTCGTAGGGGCACCACAGATGATAGTTTAACCAGCATACTCCATCTTTCTCTGTCCTCAGATTTTATTCACAGGGCATTATTATTATTATTATTATTATTATTATTATTATTATTATTATTATTATTTGTTATTTATTTACTTATTTATATTAAACCCAGCGCTGTGATCATGCTTTTTTTATGAGTTCTTAAATTTTCATTAATTTATTCATTGATTTTTCCCCAAATATGGCTGACTGGTTAATATGAGCAATAGTGTTGTTTTTTGCAGACAGTAGTCAGTAAGCAACACATCATATCCTGCGTCTTTTATAAATATTGAGGGTGAAGGGGTTGGGGAGGGCGATTTTAATTTGGTAATCTCCGCGTTTGAAGTTGTAGGATAGCAATTTAAGTTATGATCGCTGTGTTGCTGTTAGTAACTTCCTGTTTTCTCTTGAAGATCCCCTGTAACTTGAGATTAAACAGTGATTATCCGTACTGGTCCAGTGGTTTAGTGCTTTGGAGAGTGGAATTTGCAAGATGTGCCATCATGTGGTGTTATGTAAGGGAAGTGGTTCAAATCTGCTCAGGGTTCTTTTTTTTTCTTGGCTCCTTTTTATGTATTTTATCTTTCTCATTTTATTTTTTTCTAAGAAAATACTAAATGAGCATAAAAAAGAATAGGAAACTCCAAAATATTTAAAATGCATCAGTAATATCATTTTAAGCATTTTATAGCATTATACTATTTTGTACTGAAAAGAACCAGAGAGTATTTGAACTCTTGACCGTCATCTTTTTTTTATTTTTTTTAATAGATCTATACCAATGATACAATACCATGCCATGGCAAAGAACTCATTTTCTTTAACTTTGTCAATTTACAGCACATTTCTGAAGTTACTCTTTTGGTCAGACTGACATCACATTCACACCTAATTGAGGTGTCGGGGTAAATTGTTGATAGTCGGCAACAGTAACAAGACTTACACACGGCTTATGTTCTCATGTTGTGAGACTATCTTCAAGCAACAAACCAAAAATTAACTTCAGCAATAGCGGAAAGCTTGAGGAAAACATTGACACAAGTTAGACTGATGTTTGGCCAGGAATACAGGAGCTGTTTTTCATTAATTTGAGAGTACAGTATTTTACATACATTATTTAGAATACATAAATTTGTACAGTATACAGTAAAGTATAATGAGTATTATGTATTGTATTACACATGCAGTACTACTGTATTCTACAATCCTGTTTATCCATTTCGTCATTTCATTCTGAAAAGCATGTTTGGCGGTATTGATTTGGATTGTGATAAATTGAAAGCTATTGTGTTGTGCGGTCTCAGTCTTACCAAAGAGCTTATTTACACTGACTGATCGAAACAGTGAAACTGAAAGTCAAGGACATTGGGACGTTCATAGACTTTTGTTTGGAAAGAGGGAAAATTAGGAATCCAATGGTGTATATAATACTTTTTGTGAGTCAGTTTTGAAGGAAGTGATAAGGAAGTTGAGAGATAACATCCACATGTCGAAGAAGACCCATCTGACTTGCCGTAATGTCTGTTTTCCTTTACCGATTTGATCCATTCTGGTTTGTATATGTGTAAAACATCATAATTCATATCAACATTCACAACTGCAGGCAACTTGCTAATTGAGTTGAAAATGGGTCCTTACAAAAGCTTTTTCAAGCTTTCCCGATGCGCGAGTAAAAAAACTATGAATGATCACTAAACAGTAAACTAAAGTAAATCATGCCTTTGTCTGCACTGTGACCAACTTTGAACGAAACCGGCGGAAACGCTTCGATTCGATCTTTACTGATCACTTCATACATTTTAAAGAGGATAACCAAGCGTCTAATAATTCATCAATAGGCAAACAGAATCAATGCTAACATGAAATCACATTATTGATTAGATTAAAAATTGCAAACTTACCAATTTACTCCATTTCGAAAACATTGTCAGATGCGTACGTGATCGCCATAGTCCAATCTCGATGAGTTGCGAGTAACGTCCCTTTGACAAGGTGTATATTTTTCACAAAGAGAAAGGGAGACATGGGTTTTTGTCTCTGAACATGTTTCTTCCTTGTAAATAAAATCGTTGATTTTGATCAATTATTTGGTGTTTCTTCAATAATTGTACATGATTTTAAAAGATATATTTACGAAATGAACAATATTTTCCAACTTTTTTCATGGTCACCTGATGTCCTAAATGTTATGTGGTCACCCCAAATACCACAACACAAACTACCCCCTAATAAGAATATTCATGACCACAAACCATTCGCTCCTTGAAATTGTGTTGCCCAATCAAAACAGAACCTTTCAGCACCGAAATACAGTCTGTCACGTGTTTTATTCTCGCGGCACAGGAAAAAACTTTTGGGCGACCGATTTTCGGTCACCCTATGACCCAAATACAGTAAAAAGCACTTTTAGGGTGCCCAAAGGTCGCCTGAAGTACTGATTTGTACATATATATATATATATATATATATATATATATATATATATATATATATATATATATATATATATATATATATATATATATATATATATTCAAAATGGTGAGATGGCGTATATTTATTTATAAGACCTCGTAAGTGATTAGTGAATGAATGACAATGAATGACTTCACTTCAAGGCTGAGGTCACAAGAACAACAAATAGTTTTTTAAAAAAAGAAAGATTTTACAAAATTTCACTTTTTTTCTTAAGTTATTAATATTGAATTTATGATTCGTTGATGCATGATTGAAATGAGACACACATACTTTGCAAATTGGATCAACTTCTCTACAAGCTCAAGGTCACTGGGGCTGTCCAAGGTTGGTTCGTATAGATACTTTAAAGTGACCTTGACCTTAAACTATGAGAGATATAAAGTCCAAAGGCATATTTACAAATGATAAATTGATCGTTTATATAATCTTGAAGATCAAGGTCATTTTAGGCCTTTTAAATAAATCTAAAAACGGGTCACTGTACAGTAGAACGGCTCAATATTTAACTTATTGGGTTATTTGATCATACGAGCATGAGAGGTCATGTGAAGGTGAAAGTCATCCCAAATGCAGGGTCACTGAAGGTCACGGTCATCCCAAGGTCAAGATCACTGAAGGTCAAGGTCATACCAAGCTCACTGTTTTTTGGGACATAATACAACTTTGCTGTAGTTTATTTGATTGTACATGAGTGTATTTGGAGCCGTATCTCAAGGTCAAGAGCATCGAAAATTCAAAGTTTGTATTACTATGCATTTTAGTGCCATCGTTTTATTTAGTTTTTTTTTTCCTGGCCACTAATTTTCATGTTAAATATTGTTTAAGGAGCATGTGAGTCATATGGACTTTGCCCTTCTAGTTTTGTTTGCACTCGAGACCTACGGGACAGTTGTTGATTTTAAGTTAGTACTGGAAAACGTATTTATCTAGACTGGTAGTTTTCACTGAAATGTTGTTATTGCAGCGTCCGTACGTTTGGTAAATGAAAGTGTTGACGGGACAGGAGTGTTGCAGTACTTTTCAAACGGACAGTGGAAAGAAGTGTGTGCCGACGACTGGGACAAATTTGGTTCTAACGTCACCTGTACACAACTCGGATATCCAGGGTGAGTAACAGGAAACTTGGTGTGATCAGTTCACTGCTTGCTTGTACCATTCGTCGCACTATACCTTCTTGCAGCTTTTCGCGCCAAAGATTAAGCATTTTCGCGCCAATAGTTCCCCCCCCCCTACCCCCCTCCAGAAATCACCGGGTTTTAGAAACAGGAAGCATAATATAGGATAACAATTTTATTTAACAAAGATAACACAGTATAAGCACTGAGTGTGCTTTTTTCAGAGTTGCCAACCCCCCAAAAAGTTTTCAGTAGTAAAAATTATGAATTTCAGTAGTTTTATGACATTTTCAGTAGCCATACGTCCTCGCATTTTTTTTAACGAAGACATGCATACACACACACACACACGCACACACACACACATACTTGTATTCATGTTTAAATGGGGTCCTTTGACCTACTTCGCGCCTCTTAGGCGGCGAATTAGGTCAACTTTCTTCAAAAAACGGCTAGTTTTAGCAATTTTCCTCGACAGGTAGGTTAAGGCACCCGTCTGGACGGGTAGGGTAAGGCACCCCTTCAAGAAAAGGGTAGGATAAGGAACTTTCCTCGACGATTATACCCTAATCGTCGAGGCACTGCCTTACCCTAATCGTCGAGGAAAGTTCCTTATTCTACCCGTGTTGGCAGAACTTGACCTACATCGTCTCTTTGCACTACAACTGCACTTCCATGTACTACAAGTTCACTTCTATGCACTAAAAGAGCACTTCCGTGAAGTGCAAGTGTAGTGCACGTGTATTTAACAAGCACTTTCATGCACTACAACTGCACTTGCATGCACTACAACTGCACTTGCATGCACTTAAAGAGCACTTGCGCGCACTTTGAAAAAGTGGGGCCCTGGAAAAAAGTGGGGTCCGAGCAAAAGACCCCATTTATGATTAAAAAAACAAAGTCGAGTTCCCACTTTGACATAAATACACGTTCACACACACACACACACACACGCACACACACACACACACACACTACTAAACAAGCACAGTTGCAAAGAAAGATGAAACACTTCATACAATACTCCACATTTATTGAACTTGCTCTATTCTCTCTCTGGGAACATGTCTAGTCTTTAGCAAGGCCCAATCTGGCGACAATTGGGAAAAACTCCCCCCCCCCCCCCCTTCCTGGCTGCCGTCAGTGGCTAGCACAAATGGACTAGATTCCATGGCAGTGCTTGCCTCCTTAACCGCCTCTTCTGCTAGCGTTCGTATTATATGTCCAGTTTTTGTTCGCCCACATGCAAAGCTCTTTGCAACTTGGGAGTCCGGGAACATTGCCTTCACTAACTTACTGAAGTGATCTGCTACTGACGCAGGCAGATTGTGCTCTGCAACGAAGGTCGTGAAGAGTGTTTCCGCACGAATTATTGAGAGATCCGCATTAAGCTTGAAGAAGGTGGCTACCGACTGAACAGGGACTAACTTTTCTGGATCAGGGCAAGACTTTGGTGACGGTTGCCATTCACGTGTCGCGTCACATCGTGGAAGCCGCCATGTTGAATGCTAAAATCTGCAAGCACGTTGTACAATACACGCTGTGTTTTGATCTCGATGACGCAGTGATGCACGGACATTTTTCAGAATACTCTTTCCTGTACTCTTGATTTGCTGTCCTCTTCTTTTTTTTCTGGGCTTTCATCGCTAGTTTTCTTTCTTTTTGGCTTTCTTCTCGCGCTGTAGAACGTGACCCGGAAACAAAAGTGTCACAGAAAGGTCGAGGTTTTGTGCACCGATTGGCCGTTTGCAAAACCACTTCACGGTGATTGGTCGAATTTCCTAACATGCACTGGGACCGTGATCTATTACACCGTGCACGTAAACCGAATGACCGTGACTTTGAAGTGTTACGGGAGGCACAGGCGTTCATTAAAACTCGTTAAAACTGTAATACGATAGAAACTGTAATACTATCGTCGAAAATTGACTTTCCGTAGTAAATTTTCGATTTGCGTAGCTCCGTAGCCGCGTATTCATTTCCGGAGTAAACTACCGAAATTCCGTAGTGGTTGGCAACCCTGTTTTTTATACCTTGCCTTTGGAGTGTGTAACAAAAACAATTATTATCACAAAATAAATGTATTGAAAACTCATGATGTAACGATATAATCAAGATCTATGCAAACACAACATACATAAGTACACCTACGCACGCACACCTACACACATACATAAGTCGGATATCATCGTATTCATTTTCTTTATCATCATATTCTCATCATCATCATCATTGTCATCTTCATCAGCAGCAGCAACGAGTCGACAGACATCAATAGATTCATGTGAAAAACATGGGTTGAAACTAGAATTTTTGTGATGGTTCTGAAAAAAGGAAACTTTCAAGGCAAAAATGAGACGAATTAATAGGACTGCGGTGTGTCTAACATTTCAGTTCTCAACATGAATGTGTGTCTGACATTAGTTTTGTGTTCTTGATTGTGCAAACGTCTGCTACAATATTCTTGACACTATTTTGTATTTCCAGGTTTATGTTTGTTTGTTTTTTTTTTGACTCGCATGCATATTAATGTGAGTCTATTTACGCACCCCAAAATTATATTTTCAAGATTTTTGCAAATCTGTACGAGATGAGTCCTACTAAATATTCCAAAAAATAACATTAAAAGAATGTCCGTCCGTCCGTCTGTCAATCCGCCGTCCGGTGTCTGTCTGTGTAAAACTTGCAAATGGAATAATATCTCAGAACCTATTTCAACTATCACAACCAAACTTGGTAAGATGGTGTATGAGACCTCATTAATGATCAGCGAATGATTGACTTCACTTCAAGGTCAAGGCCACAAGGTCAACAATTGTTATTTTAAAAAAAAATTCACATTTCACTTTTTTGAAAGCTATTAATTTTGAACTTACGATTTGATGATGCACTATAAATATCAATGGAGCACACATACTAAGCAAACTTGGTCAACCTCACTCCAAGTTCAAGGTCACTGGAGTTGTCCAAAGTCGGTTAGTATAGGTACTTTGAAGTGACCTTGACACTAAACTATGAGAGATACAGACCTGATAGTTCTCCGCGAAATCGCGAAAAAGAAAGGGAAAAAAAAGAAAAAAAAAAGGAAATGCGAAACAATCCGCGGACACTTACAATTTTATTTGTTTTTTTTTGTTGTTGTTGTTTTGTATCGGAAGACGAAAGTTGCTTTACTCGCTTCCGGTTTTGCGGCGCCATACTTTGTTTTGGAATAGTGGTGCAGCGTTGACTGTTTCTGTGTATATATTTTCGCCGTTCAAGTTGTGGATTTGTGGACGTCATCAGACTCATTGGACTTCAAAATGTCTGTCACAAGGCGTGACATAGTCGCACGTTCCGCGGAAACCTCTCTTAGATCACTATCAGGTCTGAGATATGAAGTCCCAAACTTGTTGTATTTAGAGGTGATAGATTGGTCTTTCATATATGTTCCGTTTTTGTGTTGGTCTTGATGGTCAAGGTCATTTTAACCCTTGCAAAAACATACAAAAATAGGTCATCCTACAGTGGAATTGTTGTTTATTTAACCCATATTATGCAACATTGGGTTATTTAATCAGACATACATGAAAGGTCACTTGAAGGTCAGGTCATCCTATGGTCAAGGTCACTTAAGATCAAGGTCATCACAAGGTCAGCTTTTTTTTGTTGCATAACACAGCTTTTGCTGTAGTTTATTTGATAGTACATGAATGTATTTGGAGCCGGAGGTGAAGGTCATTTCAAGGTCAAGAGCATAGAAAGATCAAAGTCGTTATTACTTTGCATATTAATGCCACCATTTCATTTTGTTTTTTTCTGGGCACTCATTTTCATGCGGAGCATGTGAGTCATATGGGCTTTGCCCTTCTAGTTCTCTAAGTTATAAACATTGAACTTGTGATTCTTTGAAACATGATAAATATTAATGATGCACACGGACTGTGCAAATTTGGTCAAATTCGCTTCAAGGTCAAGGTCACTGGAGCTGTTCAAAGTAGGTTCGTATAGGTTCTTTGAAGTGGCCGTAACCCTAACCTATGTAAACGAGTGATGGGTTATGAAGATTTTAAACTTATTTAGACAGGAAAGACCATACACCCACAACTCTCGATAGAACAAAAGAGAAATCATTTACAAAACTAAAATAAAGAAATAAATAAAATATTAATTTCAACAACTTTTATTGATATTTATTTTATTTCTATGTCGTCGAGAAGGGGCAAGTGGGTGGTACACTGGGATTTCTTATATTAAAATAAACCATATTAACACAATGTTTTCTATTTTATTTCTATTCCTATCTTTACTTTCTGTGTCCTCAAAAATACCACAATAATCCAAACAAACTAAGCCAACAATAAGACTAAACCCCAAAAATGAAACTTAACTACTTACAAACTAAAACACTTTTACACTAAACCCAAAACAACCCAAAGTTAACAAAAACTAACAAAAAAACTAACCAAAAAAAAAACTCGCTGCTTAGGCGAAACCTGTAAATGCAACCAAAACCTAGCATCAGTTACAATACATGATGAAACTTCTTGATTCTGGGCACAGCACATGGTCTATATATGTTACCGGCAATCTGTGTATTCAGTCAATACGTGTATTGCCTAAAAAAAGCAGTCAATTCGTGTTTTGTCTGTGACCACTAACAAACGTTTTTAAACAAGCTGGCCGAAATTCTAGCGACGAAAGATTTCAGTTGCCTGTTGATCAATGCGAAATAATACGATAGGATAGGATAGGATAGGATAGGCTTGAATCTTGATATGTGTAATTCGAATTCGTTTATCCTCGCAGCATGTTCACTCAGCAACAGGGCAAGAGTTGTCATATACAGTTTTTCAACTTTATTCAGCAAACACCAACAACTGCATACAATATCGCTTTCCGAAAATCCCTCCAAATATTACTTTTTCAAGCAGAAATGGCATTACTTATATAGCACCTTTGCAATCCAGTAAAGCTTAGAACATTCCAGAATGACGCAATAACACCCAACCAAAATAAAACTCAACACCGGGACTGTCTTACGGCATAGAACATTCCTCAGCTCCTTTGCAATCCAGTAAAGCTTAGAACATTCCAGAATGACGCAATAACACCCAACCAAAATAAAACTCAACACTGGGACTGTCTTACGGCATAGAACATTCCTCAGTTTAGAAGAATTGCCTAGCTATTACAAGATAGGTCTGGAACTTTCGATCTATAATAAACAATTAATTCCAGAAAACTCTCACCGATACTACAACAATATCGACAGACAAAAATTATCAACATTATACAAAGCTTTTTTCTAGCAACAACGCAGAATCATATCAAGGATAAATACACGCTATCTGTGCATGCTTTGCAAAACAAAACATTCGGTACTATCGTGCGCGTCTCAATCGTAACAACGATACGAAACTCTCTCTCTTTTTTTCGTCAATGACGGTATGGCCTCCCCGATTGCATTTAAGAATTAGATGTAACTGACAGTGAAACAAAAAGACAGAGACAGAAAGAGACAGCCAGAGAGAGAAAGACAGAGACTATCCTATCCTATCCTATCCTGTCCCATAACCCGAAGGTCGTAGGGGCACCACAGATGATCGTTTAACCAGCATACTCCATCTTTCTCTGTCCTCAGCAGCCCTCATGGCTTCGCTCAGTGTCAAACCAGTCCATTCTCGAATGTTGTCCTCCCACCTCTTTTTCGGTCTCCCCCTTCTTCTACCTCCTTGCACTGTGCCTTGCAGAATGGTCTTTGCAAGGCCTGATGATCTGGTGACGTGGCCATACCATCGGAGTTTCCGTTTCTTCACCACTGTGAGCAGGTCATCGTGTTGTCCAATGGCTTGTGTGATGGTCTGTCGGACTTCGTCGTTGGTGATGTGTTGGGTATAGGAAATGCCCAGAAGTCTTCTGTAGCACCTCATCTCCATGCTTTGTATTCTTCGTTGGAGATCTGCTGTGAGGGTCCATGCTTCGCAAGCATATAGGAAGATGGAGATGACCAGAGAGCGCAGCAGTCTTACTTTGGAATGTAGACTGATGGTTCTGTCTTTCCAAATGGGCTTCAACCTTGTCAGGGCAGCAGTTGTTTGTGCGATCCTGGAGAGGACTTCTTGTCGAGACCCATTGTCTGACACAATGGCTCCTAAATATTTGAAGCTGTGCACTGTGTTGAGGGATTGGCCTTGTACTTTGATGTCCGTGTTGATGCCATTGGTGTTGTTGGTCATCATTTTGGTCTTCTCTGCACTTATTTCCATTCCATAAGCTCTGGAGGTGGTGTCAAGCCTCTGTACAAGCTGTTCAAGTTCTTGTTCCTCTCCAGCCAATCCATCAATATCATCCGCAAAACGAAGATTGGAGATTGCTCTGCCCCCTATGCTGACTGTGCCTTCGTGATCTGCAAGAGCATCTGACATGATGCGCTCTAGGAAGATGTTGAAGAGTGTTGGAGAGAGTAGGCATCCTTGACGCACACCGATTGTTGTTCTGAACCAGTTCCCGATGACGCTGTTATGGAGGACTGCACTGGTAGCCTTGTCATACAGGCTTTTGATGACTTCTATAATTTTAGGGCTGATGTTGTACACTTTCATGGTTGCCCATAGAGCTGCATGCCAGACTCGGTCAAATGCCTTCTTGAAGTCTATGAACACATGATATAGATGTTGTTGGTGCTGTAGGTATTTCTCACAGATTATTCTGAGGTTGAAAATCTGTTCAGTGGTACTTCGCCCTGCCATGAATCCTGCTTGTTCTTCAGCTATGATTTGTTCAGCTTGGGGTTTCAACCTGTTGAGTATTATTTTCAGGAGGACTTTGCTGGGATGGCTGATGAGGCTGATGGTGCGGTAATTTTCACACTCCTGAAGGTTACCTTTTTTGGGAAGAGTGATGACAAGCGACTGGGTCCATGGTGTAGGCCATTCCCCACTCTGCCAGATCTTGTTACAGATAATGGTGAGAGCATCAGTCATCGCTTCTCCTCCTGCTTGTAGCAGTTCCGCTGGTATGTTGTCCACTCCCGCTGACTTCCCTTTCTTCAGCGATTGCACTGCTGCCTCAACTTCTTCCCGGAGAATTGGGAGGATTTCTTCTTCTTCTTTGCTCTCGGGACATGCTAGAACTGATGGGTCTCCATTTGGTGTATGGTTGTAAAGGTCAGAGCAGTACTCTGTCCATCTGTCCAAGACTTCTTGTTCTTCTGTAAGGCATATGCCAGACTTGTTTTGGATAGTGGAGACTTTGGGCTGTTTAACACTTGTCAGCCGCTTCACAGTCTGGTAGGCCTTCTTGCTGTTGTTCTTGTTCAGATTGTTCTCTATTTCCTGGCATTGATCTTCTATCCAGTTCTCCTTTGCTGTGCGCATGCCTTTTCGGATGTCACTGTTGATTTTTCGGTAGACATCAGCTCCCTGTGAGGTGTTCTTTTTCTTTTTTAACTCTCTTCGTTTATCACACAGATCCAAAAGTTCAGGTGTGATCCACGGCTTCTTCTTTGGTCGATGCTTGCCAAGGATCTCAGTGGCGGCATCTGTTACAGCTGAATTGAAGGTATTGGTCATGGTGTTGACATCTACTTCGCCTGCCCCCAAAATAAGCAGTGGTGCAAATTTCCCTCCAATTGTGGCCTGAAATATTTTTGCCACCTCCGGGTCTTGCAGTTTGTCCAGGTCGAACTTCCGCCTAGTGCACTTTGCTGTATTTACTCTCTTCAAATGGAGCCGGAAAGACATCATCACGAGATCGTGGTCACTTCCAATGTCTGCTCCTGGAAAAGTGCGTGTCCTGCCAATGTTGATGCTTGATCTGAAGCGTTTCTTGACCATGATGTAGTCGATCTGGTTGTGATGTTCCCCGCCGGGACTGTGCCATGTCCATCGTCTGGATTTTTTGTGGAGACCAAGCGTGTTTGCCAGTACCAGATTGTTGTATCTGGCAAACTCCAATAGCCTCAGACCCCTGTCATTTGTCTCGTTGTTGCAGTGGGGTCCACGTGTGTCTCCCCAGTTGTGGTGCGCATCTTGGCCAACCTTGGCATTCCAGTCGCCTTGCACTTCTTCTTCGGCACTTGGTCAAGGACCGCCTGTATATTTTCATAAAAATCCTCCACTTCGCTGTCTTCATAGTCTGATGTTGGAGCATAGGCCTGGATGATGGTAATGTTGAAAGGGGTTGCTCTCAGACGGATGGTAATGAGTCTACTGGAGACTGGGCGGCAACCCATGACAGTGGCTAGAATGTTCTTGTGGACCAAGAATCCAACGCCGTGTTCGTGCCTGTCATCTCTACCGCTGAAATAGAGCTTGTGGCCTTTGTCAGTCGTTGTTTCACCTAGGCCTTTCCAGCGCAGTTCGCTGATACCTAGAACGTTCCATCGATAGTGGTCCAGCTCGTGGGCCAGTTCTTCTAATTTTCCTTCCGCAGTTAGGGTCAACTGCGGAAGACAGAGACAGAGAGGGACAAAGAGAGAAAATTTTAACTTTAAATGTGTACAGTTTAAACTTCTTTTTAATATTTGCTTTGCATGAGAGAGAGAGAGATAGAGAGAGAGTTTTAAATTTAAGTGTGTACATTTTAAGCTTATTTTTAATATTTACTAACTTATACTTAACATGGTTTAGTTGTGTGGATGTGTCACTGTGAGTGTGCGTATTGAACTAAAAGAACAAGAAATAATTGTGTGGTCATTCATTTATTCATGTTTACAACCAGTTGCAATTTAAATGCCGAATGACAGTTCAGTCAATTCGTGTATTGACCAGAGCATTTTTAAGACAATACACGTATTGACTGGAAATTTTAGTCATTACATGTATTGGCTAGTTGTCACAGTCAAAACACGAATTGACTGATTTTATTTAGACAATACGCGTATGCAATCAACTGCGTAATAGTTTGCCTACTAATGTTACGTCTTTGGGCAATATTAGTTTTGGTGTATGCATTAGTTTAGCGAAGACGTTCATTGGTTCTTTAGTTAGTCAGTATCTATAAGAATTGTCGATGTAATTTGATCATAATTATGTTTTGTTTTGTTTTTTCCAATTTATTTTCTTTGTATTTATTTATTTTTATTTTTTGTTTTGTTTTCATTTGTTGTTGTTGTTGTTGGTTTTTTTTGTCTTATTATTTCGGTGAAAAAGACATTAAAACAAACAACAACATGGTCTATAATCAGCATTTTCAACATCAAATTATGCAGAAATACAGTCAAATACACAATCAAAACTATTATTTTTGCATATCTGGTATCTTCAACTATAAAATGCAATAATTATATAGCATGTCTCAATAAAAAAACAACACAAAATTACCTTTTTGTGAGCAGGGAAGGAACTGCAAATTATGTTACTATCGCCATTCAGAAGAGAAAATTAAGTCTTTAAAGCGTGCCCAAAATGTTAACAGAACAATCATAAAAACAACTGTTATTATGATTAACATACCGCACCATTTATACTCTTAAAAATAACAAATATTTTCATATAAACAAAACAAAAATTACTAGTTTATTGTCGCCAAAATCCAAGAAACATAACTCTTGCCAACTATAAAATAAGAAATGCTGCGGTTAACTCCCATATACATGTTCAATTTGGTAGATATTGGGTCATCTGTTACACCTATAAGAGGTATAAGTCCAAACTTGTTGTGTTTAAAGATGAAATATTTCTTGTTTTATATGGGTTCCGTTTTAGAGTTGATCTTGAAGGTCAAGGTCATTTAGGCCTTGCAAAAACATTCAAATATTAAAACATTGGTCACCGTACAGTGGAATGAATGGCTGTATATAGTATGCAACAACATTTTGTTAATTGATCATACATGAGCATGAGAGATCACGTGAAGGTCAAGGTAATCCCAAGGTCAAGGTTATGTAAGATCAATGTCATCCCAAGATCACTGGTTTTTTTAGGGCATAATTGATGAACTTTTGCTGTATATGTACTTTATTTGATTGTACATGATTTGACGACAAACCATTAGATTCTATATTACATCATCATGTAATGGTTGACGTTACTACGGTTATTAGTGAATCTTTGATCAACAAATTGTTATAGAATTTTATTTATTTATTTTATTGTCTATGGACCTTTGTGTTGGTTTGTCTGTGCGAGAGAAAGTGTTTTGGTCTAATATCACCCAGCAAGTGAAGAGACGTTAAATAAAAGAATTGAATTGAATTGAATTGAATTGAATTGATTGTACATGAGTGTGTTCGGAGCCGTCGGTCAAAGTCATCTCAAGGCCAAGAGCATCGAAAGATCAACGTCGGTATTACTTTTGCATTTTAATGCCACCCTTTCTTTTAGGTTTTTTTACCCTCTCATTTTCATGTTAAATATTGCAAGTTCCATAAGGTGCATGTGAGTCATATGAGATTTGCCCTTCTAGTTTTGATCTTCAACTCCTGGCCAATCATGCCGTGGCAATCAATTTGTTGTTCAATCCGTCGCTCTGAATGTAACTTCTTTTTCGTAAATAACACGCCTTTTTGCCATATCTCAAGAATTACTGAATCGATTTTGATTATGTTTACTAAGCAGATGTTTTACTAAATAAATACTTTAACCACGACTCAGTCATTTGAGTCATTCGCCTTTGGTCTTTCTCAAAGGTCAAGGCAGTTGAAGCCAATTATTTTGTAAAGCCGTTTTGCGCTGTATATTAAAATTGGCTGAACCCATATTTCATACATTTTTGCTTGCAGATAGGAAAGGTATTGACCCATCGTTTCATGTTTTCATTTTGCATCTTTACGGTAAAGCCGAATCACAGCATCGCCACAAAGAATGACACTTTTGAAAATGCAGATTTTCGGTTATGTGCGTGAGTATCTGGAAATTCATTTGAATGGCTTACCATCTAGTTTTCAGTGTATAACTATGATTTTATAACATTATTATTGTTGATTGAAACAGTGCAAGAGACGACTCCTCCTATAGTAAAGCGACCGCAGGGATAGAAGCAAACTTGATGACGGAGTCTTTTGGTTGTAGAGGGACTGAACAATCAATTGATGACTGCGTTCGTAAGCCTCCTCGTAACTGCTCTTCAGGAAACCACGTCATTGTTCGCTGCAAGGGTAATTTAATCATCATCATCATCATCATCATCATCATCATCATCATCATCATCATCATCATCATCATCATCATCATCACCATCATCATCATCATCACCATCATCATTACCTCTTCAATCATGATCATCAATCATCATTATCATCAATCATCATCATCAATCATCATCATCAGAAAACCACGTTATTGTCATTTTTCAAGGGTATTCTAGTAATAATTTTCCCCAATTATTTTAATTGCTGTTATTTCTAAGATATTTGTGTTTTGTCAACTTCCTTGCTGTTCTCATTAATTTATCTCGGACTCTGTTGTCTGTCGTAACTAAATATTCATGTATTGCGTTTATATATGTTCGTTGTATTTTTTAGTTACGGTGGCTTTTATGTACAGAATTTTTGGCTTTGTTGCTATGAAGGGGTTTATGAACCATCAGAGTTCAAAAATTCCGATTATGAAAGTCTCTCTCTCTCTCTCTGACTCTCTCTCTCTCTCTCTCTCTCTCTCTCTCTCTCTCTCTCTCTCTCTCTCTCTCTCTCTCTCTCTCTGTCTCTCTCTCTTTTGTGGTAGTGTTGCTAATGTTAATCTGATGAATAACATTTGATGCAACAACAACACCAGGTAGTGTTGCGGTCCTAATGTCATATTTAATACTGTTTCGAATGAACTGTTTGACTGTTTGAATAATGTTTTTTGGAATGTAATGTTTTTAGTTTGAATTTATGAAAAACGCTCTGTTGGTAGTGTGCTGTGGCTTTTTTTACATGTCGGTTATTTACTTTAGCTTGCGAAATATTCAACAGGTTACCTCATTCCGTTTTCATCCCTTTGGTTGATGAACTGAATATACTGTTTGAGGTTTGTTACGTTCTGTTTATTAGGTGTATTACTTAATACGAGTTCAGTGTTTTATTCCATATCTTTTTACAGCCAGGGTGCGTCTTGTGTCCAAACCACCTCAACTGCGGAATGAAGGACGTTTGGAAATTTACGACAGGGAGGGCCGATGGTACCCGCTGTGTTTGAGTTATGACTACAGCGATGCGCCTAAGATAGTTTGCCAACAACTGGGCTTCCTTTCGTAAGTGTTATAGTGTAGCTGCATATATTCTCTCTCTCTCTCTCTCTCTCTCTTTCTCTCTCTCTCTCTCTCTCTCTCTCTCTCTCTCTCTCTCTCTCTCTCTCTCTCTCTCTCTCTCTCTCTCTCTCTCTCTCTCTCTCTCTCTCTCTCTCTCCAAAATGTTTACTTTCTTACAATACAAAGCAAGTTCAGTTCTTTTCACGTTCGATACATAATATTCAGTTCTGCCATTCTGGAGATCTATCATAAAACAAAGCGTGTTAAGCAAAGAATTTATTCCCAGCGAAATTAACGTTTGAGAGAGAGAGAGAGAGCAAATACGCCACTAATATTAGTAATGTTCTTAGGAAATTTGAATAACATCTAGTAAATGATTCTTGAGACATGGCGTGTAACGGACCGAATGACAGACCGACCGACCGACCGACATTTGGTTTGTTTTGATTCCCGACTACTTCAAATTTTTTTCTACAGTTAAGTTTGAGGAAAACAAAATCATTGTCCTCCATGGCGGCAAACTGTTTCTGTTTTTAAAGACAATGGGGTTAGATCTTTGGCATTGTTTATCGGCCCGAAAATTAACGTAGAATCTTCACTTCGATTGCGTTTTACTTTTTCTTGTTTTTGATTTCGTTGTCACAGTACAGGGTCTCTCATTTACAAGAGTTCCACGTACGGCAAAGGAGTGGGGCAAGAATACCCATACAGACTAAACAATTACTGCTACAATAACACCAAGGCTGTTGACATCAGAGACTGCCAGTTATGCTCGAACTGCTATTGTTCATCAGAATACTTGGGCGTTGGCATTAGCTGTGACACAGGTCAATATAATTGTTTTGAATAACTATGTTACTTTTTGACTCACACGTGTGCAGCGGTGTGAGTCTATGTACTGACCAAATTTGTTTTCCCTCAGGCTTTCTTTTGTTTTCGCACGTCTGTGGGCGGAGATGAGTTCTAAATGATCCAAATAAGTTACAGTTTTTGACTCACAAGCATAGCAATGTCTGCCTATGTACTCACGCCATTTTTTTATTTTTGCGAGATGACTACTATCACAACCAAACTTAATAAGTGGTGTATTTCCATGAGACCCAATGAATGATTAGTGAATAACTTACTTAACTTTAATGTCAAGGTCACTGGAGCTGTCCAAAGTCGGTTTGTATATGTACTTTAAAGTGACCTTAACCCTAATTTATGAGAGACCTTAACCATAAACTATGAGGGATATATTGCTCAAACTTGTTGTATGTATAGATGATAGATTTATATTTCATATCTAATCCGTTTTTGCATTGATCTTGATGGTCAAAGTCATTTTAGGCTTGCAAAACCATTTTTAGAAAAAGGTATTCGTACAGTAAAATGTATGTATATTTAACCTATAGTATATTGGGCCTTTCATCATCCATGAGAATAAGAGGTTACGTGAAGGTCAAGGTCATCCCAAGTTCAATGTCACTGAAGGTCAAGGCTATCTCAAGGTCACTGTTTTTGGCATAATAAACATTTGATGCAGTTTATTTATTGGGTAGGTGGACAAAGTACTGCTCTGACCTTTACAACCACACACCAAACGTAGACCCATCAGCCCTATCATGTCCCCAGAACAGAGAAGAGGAAGAAATCCTCCCAATTCTCCGAGAAGAAGTTGAGGCAGCAGTGCAATCGCTGACGAAGGGGAAGTAAGCAGGAGTAGACAACATACCCGCAGAATTGCTTCAAGCAGGAGGAGAAGCTATGATTGACTATCTATCCTATCATATCCTGTCCCGTAACCCTGAGGTCGTAGGGGCACCACAGATGATCGTTTAACCAGCATACTCCATCTTTCTCTGTCCTCAGCAGCCCCGATGGCTTCGCTCAATGTCAAACCAGTCCATTCTCGAATGTTGTCCTCCCACCTCTTTTTCTGTCTCCCTCTTCTTCTATCTCCTTGCACTGTGCCTTGCAGAATAGTCTTTGCAAGGCCTGATGATCTGGTGACGTGGCCATACCATCGGAGTTTCCGTTTCTTCACCACTGTGACACCCTTATCATTATCTGTAACAAGTTCTGGCAGAGTGGGGTGTGGCCTACGCCATGGACCCAGTCACTTGTCATCACTCTTCCCAAAAAGGATAACCTTCAGGAGTGTGAAAATTACCGCAACATCAGCCTAATCAGCCATCCCAGCAAGGTCCTCCTGAAAATAATACTCAACAGATTGAAACCCCAAGCTGGACAAACCATAGCTGAAGAACAAGCAGGATTCAGGGCAAGGCGAATACATTGAACAGATTTTCAACCTCAGAATAATCTGCGAGAAATACCTACAGCACCAACAACATCTATATCATGTGTTTGTAGACTTTAAGAAAGCGTTTGACCGAATCTGGCATGCAGCTCTGTGGGCAACCATGAGAGTGTACAACTTCAGCCCTAATATTTTTGAAGTCATCAAAAGACCTTATGATAAGGCTACCAGTGCAGTCCTCCACAACAGCGCCATCGGGAACTGGTTCAGAACAACAATCGGCGTGCGCCAGGGATGCCTACTCTCTCCAACAATCTTCATCATTTTCTTAGAGGGCATCATGTCAGACACCCTTGCTGATCACGAAGGCATAGTCAGCATAGGGGGTAGAGCAATTTTCAACCTCCGTTTTGCGGATGACATTGATGGTTTGGCTGCAGAGGAACAAGAACTTGAACAGCTAGTACAGAGGTTTGACACCATCTCCAGAGCCTTTGGAATGGAAATAAGTGCAGAGAAGCCCAAAGTGATGAACAACACCAACAATAGCATCAAAGTCCAAAGCCAATCCCTCAACACAGTGCATAGACAACACAATGACATGCTCGCAGTGGTGAAGAAACGGAAACTCCGGTGGTATGGCTACGTCACCAGAGCATCAGGCCTTGTAAAAACCATCCTGCAAAGCACGGTGCAAGGAGGCGGAAGAAGAGGGAGACAGCAAAAGAGGCGGGAGGACAACATTCGAGAATGCACTGGCTTGACACTGAGCGAAGTCATGAGGGTTGCTGAGGACAGATCGAAAGATGGAGTACGGTGGTTAAACGATCATCTGTTTTGCCCCAACGACTTTCGAGTTACGGGATATGATAGGATAGTACAGTATATGTAGTTTATTTGAACGTACATGGGTGTATTTGGAGCCAGGGTCAAGGTCATCTTAAGGCCAAGAGTATAGGAAGATCAAAGTCGGTATTACTTTGCATTTTCATGCTACCGTTTCAATTAGTTTTTTGTGGGCACTAATTTTTATTTTTTGTATCGCGAGTTCCATAAGAAGCATGTGAGTCATATTGACTTTGCTTTTCTAGTTTTTTTCTTCTGTCTGTCCGTCCGTCTGTCACTGCAAAACTTGCAAGTTGCATAATACCTCGGAACCTATTTCATCTTTCACAACCAATCTTGGTACGATGGCATATTTTCATGAGACCTCGAACATTAACTG
Organism: Oncomelania hupensis; assembly: GCA_036898135.1. Taxonomy (NCBI): domain Eukaryota; kingdom Metazoa; phylum Mollusca; class Gastropoda; order Littorinimorpha; family Pomatiopsidae; genus Oncomelania; species Oncomelania hupensis. The sequence goes on from JBAHVR010000302.1 coordinate 593,805, forward strand.
TGATTGAGTGACCTCACGTCGAAGTCAAGGTCAAAGGATCAACAAATGTTAATCAACAATGAATGAAAGATTTATTGACACTATATTAAACAATAGACATGTCCACACACAAAATGCATCATCACAGGGCTGGGGTACAAAATTAAATTAAAAAATGTAACACTGTATACAACGTGAGCTAAGATTACACATCCTGCATTCAATCTCTCTCTGCCTTTCTCTTTCCCTCTTGTACACACATACACACGCAGTACACACCTCTCTTTCTCAACGGTGTCCAACAATCCAATATATATCTACTATACTCCATCAAAGGAATAAGAAAGAGGGGTGGGGAATGACGTATTTTATTATTTATTATTATTATGTTTAAAGCAGCAGTAATAATAAAACTTCTAACATATGCACATCTAAATACGAAATATATCACTACACCACGCGTGACACAACAAACATGCTTAAGCACATAAATTAGCGCCCATCCCGTCCTTTACCTCGCCCCTTTCTCTCTCTCTCTCTCTCTCTCTCTCGCTCGCTCGCTCGCTCGCTCTCATAGCTCCGACAATTACATTTTTCCTCTCTAGTCTCACATACAACTCATGTCTCAACCTGAACTTAAATGCCAACACAAATAGCAAGTATTTTTTCAGCAGGAAAATTACACAATGAGGTTCTTCCGGGAGATCTATGTAGAAAAAGGAAGAGGTAGACGGATGTTCTCCGTCCTTTGCGTTTAGTTCTGACCTGCTCGCGAAGAAGCTGATCTTAGGCTACGAGAAGGAAGGAACACTTCATTAAGCTCAGACAGATACTCAGAGGCATTTTTAAGTTAGCGACAGAAGTTTATGTTGAATGCGTCTCTGCACAGGAAGCTAGTGCATGTTAGCTAACACAGGTGTGATGTGGTCATATTTTCTTGTTTGTGAAACAACTTTGGCGGCTGCATTTTGAACTGTTTGGATACGATTGATCTGTGTCTGTGGGAGACCCATGAGAAAGCTGTTGCAGTGGTCTATGCGAGACAGAATCAGCGTAACCTCAACTAAAGACGCTGTGGCTTTGTTTATGTATGGACGTATTTTACTCAAAGACCTGATGTGAAGATAGGAAGTCTTTACAATGTGAGAGTCTTTGTTTTCAAGTTACTCAAAGCTCTGATGTGAAGATAGGAAGTCTTTACTGAGTCTTGGTTTTCAAGTTACTCAAAGCTCTGATGTGAAGATAGGAAGTCTTAACAATGTGGGAGACTTGGCCTTCAAGTGACAGATCAACATCGACGTAAACGCCAAGAGTCTTGACGACGTTAGACAAAGAAATTTTGGCTGTGCCTACAGACAAACCGTCAACTGGGACCACAAAGCAAGACTTCAGTTTCCTAAACCTGTTTACATTGATCCATTTTTAAAATTTTTCACAAAATGTCAGTTTCCCCAAGTTACTGATAACGGACTTGTAATGTATAATGCATGAGAGATCAGCGATACACACCAACCGCGCAAGTTTGGTGAACTTCACGCCCCAACGGGCTCTTCTACGCGTGCCGGGGTGGACCCCAGCCTCTCTCTGGCTGGGTGACTAAGCTTGCCCAATCCGTTTCCTTTCCTTTTGTCTTGCTTCTGCCTTTCCGATCCTTTCACCTGTATTCTATTTCACCCTAAAACTCTTTCCACTAACTTGGCAGCTTTTCCTCTTTCATGCTTGTCTTACTGGTTCTTTCTATACCTTCTTTCTCACCAAAATTCTCCCCCATACAGGCAAGCATACGTTGGTTCCGCATGGCCAGAAGCTGGATGGCGAAGCCTGTCGAAACATGTCACAATGCGGAGGGTCTGGCACCGAAACCAAACGCACAGCCAAGGAATCTAGGGTCTTTTGCTACTGTTCTCGATATTTGCTACTGAGTCATCCTTGGGTTTTGTTCTGGATTTTCCTAATGTTCGTTTTCAGGAAGAGTGGACTGCCGCACAGTCACTATAGATCAGTGTTCGTGCACGTGTTCTATGGACTTAGCTTAACTTCGTGATGCGGTGCTGTTGTCTCCTCGTCTTGTTTGTTGACTACTGAGCTATTGGAGCTCAGTGATCTCTGCTCACTTGTGCAGGCCGCGTGTCTGGGATGAATCTCTGTGGGGTCTATCTCCTGCCGCGGACCATGCCTGCTCGTCTGCAAACCATAAGACGAGTTTCTGCAATGCCTTGTTTACAAAGGGTGTGTAGAGCGTCTCACTGTTGGCAGAAACAGACCTCAGTGAGATCATCTCCACTTATACAGATAAGAGACGAACAATCTTCTAAGTCCGTGGTCCACTGGAATCTCCAACATAATTCCTATAATACATCATGGCTAAACTAAACACATGGAGAAGTAATTTATAATATACACCTTCTCTGGTCCAGCAACTGGTCTGCAATAATACATATAGGAGAAACAACAGTTGGTCAGTGGAGCTGCTTCGTGGTCTCGAAAACCGGTCCCGTGGGTCAGCCACATGGTCAAGCAAAGTTTTACTGACAATCAGAATTATAAAACATGGCAAGACTTCACAAGCATAATCCAATAATAATATCAATAAATCGCATGAAACGAAAGATCGATCATTTACCTTTTTGACAATGTCAGGCTATGGCTATACTGCGATGAATTGGATTTCACCCGTCACCTGCATAGTCTTCTGAGAGAGATCTTTCAGCGCGTCCGTCTCGGGTGGGGTTTTAACAAAGACTGACGTTAACTTAACGCTGTGGTCAGCTAAAGCGCACGATATCCCAAGATTCTTAACGCCGGCGCGGGGGATGATGGATATAGGTGAGCTGGATTATGCCACTGCTTACCTAGTGAAGTTTTACCCTATATATACTTAGCACAATCCTAACTTTCGTCGTCTGCTAGGCATTGACTTTAAGTTACAAAGGCCAAAGATGGATGAACGTTTAGAGGCTTGAAGCCTTAGTGCAGGGTCCAACTAACCTCTTGTGACAAACAGTTTAACCTGATTTTGCTTAGTTTTGTGTGGTCCTGATTTGGCTCTTGGCAGTCCGCTGGACCCTATAAACTGAATATCTTAATCTGAGTGGAATTGTTTTATATTTGACCTAATCTGTGCGTCAACATTTGGTTTACTTGATCATTCTACGAGCCTTAGAGGTCATTTGAAGGTCAAGGTCATCGCAAGGTCACTGTTGTTTGTGAAATAATATTACTCCGCTATATTTTATTTGATCATGTAGAAGTGTTCACGTGGAGTCAGAGGTCAAGTTCATCTCAAGATCAAAGTCAATGTTACTTTGCGTTTTAATTTAGTCATTTCTTAGGTTTTTTTTTGCTTTTTAAAACTGGGCTCGCATGTCTATGTAGAATATTTTTTAATAAGTTATATAAAGTGCATGTAAGTCATAATGGCTTTGTCCTTTATTTCAGAGTTATTTTTCGATTATAGAGTATAAAATCCATGAATGCATCGATACATCAATAAATAAAGTAGTAATGAAATTATCAGCACTTATTGGCAATAGCCAATGACTGAGTCACTCAAGTTAGTAGCTGGGTTGCAGGAATAACGGTGCAGCCAACCGTTCAGCTGCAGCGAGGGTCCAGCTCGATGGACGGCGTGCTGTACGTGTTCAGTAACGGGATCTGGGGCACAGTGTGTAAAACGGCATGGACCGACGCAAACTCAAAGGTTGCTTGCAGGGAACGCTTCGGACCTGGGTGAGTGCTTTCTTATGGCTCATATTCTGCTTATAAGTAAAAAAAAAATAAGTTGAATATCCTCAACGGAATGATATGTTTTAATGCAATTTGAATACCCGTCAAGGCACTGATCTAAGGGGGAAAAAGTTCGTTTCAGATTACCAAATAAATTAGGCTTAGTTGTTTTATGTTTGTACTCAATATATTGTGTGTTTCGTGTTCATAATTAGAGAGGGGAGGGCAGACTGACACCATACTCCTTGACTTTTCCAAGGTCTTCGATAAAGTGCCCCACCTACTACTGAAACTAGATTTCTATGGAATCAGAGGGAAGACGAAGGCTTGGATCCAGACCTTTATAAGCGACAGACTACAACAGGTTGTGGTGGAAGGGGAAAAATCCCGAGTCGGATGAGTCGTCTCTGGAGTTCCACAAGGTTCCGTGCTTTGACCTACCCTCTTCCTGATTTACACCAATGACCTCGGTCAAGGACTCAAATCAAAGGTCAGACTCTTCGCAGATGACATTACCATCTACTCCTGCATAGTCTTCTGCTGACGTTACTGCGCTACAGCAGGACTTGGACAAGCTGGAAGAATGGGAGTTCAGGTGGCAGATGACCTTCAATGTCCAGAAGTGCCATCTACTCTCGTCACCAGAAAGAGAAACAGGATCCCCTCGAGCTACAAACTACATGGCCAGACCCTCAACAATGTCTCGGAGGCAAAATACCTTGGTGTAAACATACCTGGAGACCTAAACTGGGGAAAACACGTCCAGGCAACAGTAGCGAAATCCAACAAGATCAGCGCTTTTGCCCACAGAAACCTGAAAGGATGTTCGGCAGGAGTCCAGTCTCAGTGCTTCAAGGGCCTAGCGCGTCCTCTGCTTGATTACGCAGTCGTGTGGGATCCACATCAACAGTATCTGGTTTCCCCACTGGAGATGGTCCGACGACGAGCAGCCCGTCGTATCATACGACTTCAGCAGGACTAGCAGTGCAACATCCGTGTTAGCAAAGCTGACTCTGGAACACGTGCAACAACGGAGGCAGATCGACAAGGTGACCATGATTTACCGTATCATGCACAACCTCGTCGACGTTTCCCAACAGGGACTGATGCGTGGAGCCCACCGGAGCACTAAGGGCCACAACATGAAACTCCTTGTCCCCCATACTAGAACAGATGTGTAGCCTACAAGCACTCCTTCTTCCCATCAGCTACCAGGTTATGGAACTCACTGAGCGCTGAATCAGCATCAGCCTCGTCTGTTGCATCCTTTAGAGTATCGCTGACAGTCTGGAGCGTAAACAACCTGTGATGAATACCCCCTACGTGTACAAATGTCTTAAATTTAATAATAATTTAAACCCAGCCAGACTGCCTCGCTGCCACATCCTCACATAGTACTTTTGCCTGATTTTAAATCTGTGAACACACTTCGCTGAGCACGCCAAAGTTGTGGAATCATTTCCTCGAAAACGTGGTATCCACAGTATAACGAAGAAGAAGAAGAAGATAACTTCTTAAAAGTTTTATTCTCCTCTCGACCTCATAAAATAACACTAAAACACACATGCTCATAGACACAAACATTAAACACTATTAGTTGGACAGTTTTAGCAAAGATCCATAGAGCCCAATCTGCATGACAAAGTCATAGCTTGATATATTTTACTATTTATTTTGATTTCATACGCCATTTATATTAGATTGATCCGGTGTTATAGGTTTGGTGGGTGAACGCGACAGTGTGAAAGAGGAATGCTCATGACGTATGATGTTTTGATGAAGGTTTACCGGTGTCCAGATCCCTCTAGCACTGGCTAGCGTGACAAGCAACAGAGGAGCCATACTGCTGGACAGTGTGTCCTGTATAGGGACTGAAAAACACTTACTTCAGTGTTCAAAGCAGCTCGGCAACGTCAACTGTGATCACAGTGAAGATGTCGCCCTCAGATGTTTTGCTAGTAAGGTTTTACACTTGTTATCTACTGCTTAGTTAAAGGTAGTTTTGACAGCGTTGTAGCACCCGAACAACGAGCGTTCCAGACTTAGGCTTATTTCTGAAAAGGTTATATGTGATATTACCCGTGCGGTTCAGGGTTTAAGGTTTGGAAATACTTTGAAATATTTTCAGATATGTGTTTAAGTGTCTGAAAAAGTAACTTTAATGGCTTGTCATCTTGTTTAGCAATGAAATTGATCAGTTCAAGAAAAGCATTATGCAAACGACCGAGCAGATGTATCAATTAGTGAAACTGTTACCGGCAATGTGTGAAACCCGGCATTCTATAGAATGCCTAGATACTTTTCCCAGGCATTCTATACATTTCCTAGGCATTCTGTGGAATGCCTAGATACTTTTCCTAGGCATTCTATACAAACCGGGATTTCACACTCATTTGTGTGTGAGGTCTGTTGTTTCAGCTTGGGAATATTGGACGCATTCTGCCAAATGGTCACTTGAGTATGATATTATTAATTAGCAATGTAGGCATTTTAAATGTATTTGGTTTTTTTATATTGTATAATGATGTTTGTATTTTATTTTGATTTTGTAAACGGGGGTTCGATAAATTAGAGCATAGCCTCTGCGTCCCCTGCGTGGGATGTCTTTATTGTACAGTGACCGGCTGGTGGAATGCCTTTAGTGTTACCACTGGGGTTGTTTCAGCAGATCTTTTATGCGGATCAGGAGAGAGTCCTCTTTCAGGCAAGTTGTGGTCTTGATTTTATGGGGTCCTGATTCGGCTCTTTGCAGTCCGCTGGACACTGCAAGCAATGAATAACTAACTAACTGTGATAGTCCTACAGTTGACGAAATTCAAGCGACAAAATAAGGATAATTTTGCATATAGTTGAATTTCACCACTGCGATGCATAGACTGAGACAATGACAGTCTGGGACTAATCCGGGCAAAGCCTTCCCTTATAACGCGTTTGGAACTGGAATCTGTTGTTTAGTACTGCCATATTTGTATGACCTTTGATATGATTTTTTAACCATTTAACTGTTGTAAATTTGTTAACACGATTAAGGAGTGAAAAATAATAAATACAGCGGCTTTTCCCCGGTCAGCAATCAATGGGGACTATACTGTCTTTGTTGATCGTTTGAAGCGACGGAGACTTGCGGTGGCAAAATGACGGATGAAACAGGAACAATAACCTCGCCGGGGTTTCCAGTGCCGTACGCATCGGACGAGGACTGCGTGTGGATTATTTGTGCTCAGGCCACCAATGAGACAATCCGTATCACCTTCTCTTTCGTCAATATCAGCGAACAGCAGTGTGATAGCAACCATATTGAGGCAAGTCATGGTTGATGCATATTTGGATACAGATATTTTGGAGGATGAGAATGTAATGAAGAGGGATTTTGTTTCATTTTATTTTCTCAAGATCTCTTGCAGTGTTATTGTGGGTGATGGTAGCTAAGTTGATTGTGAGCTGGTCTCCTATGCCGAAGGTCGCGGGTTCGAATCCCGCGTAGGACGAACTTGCGTGACTTAGGTACGAGAAGTTTCAGGACACGGAAACACTGTTTTCTCCGGGTACTTCGGTATTTTTCCTCCTTTCAATAATGGTGTGGGATGCAGTCAATCTAACATTAAAAAAAAAATTGATTTATATTCCGACTCCTGTAATAACGATCTCTTCAGATCGCTCGGTCTTGAGTTCGATTGAAGAAAAAGCGCGTGATATAGCATCCTGGATGATGATGATGATGATGATGATGATGATGATGATGATGATGATGATGATGATGATGATGACGACGATGACGACGACGATGACGACAATGATGATGATGATGATGATGATGATGATGATGATGATGATGTAAGTGTGGGGGATGCGCGCATTTGTGCGTAATTTAATGTTGATTGATGAGTATATGTGTGTGTTAAGTTGCTACCAAACCGCACTGCAGCATTCGAAACTGCCATATCGTATTGTGCCATACCAAATGATCTATTTCTCTATATCTTCAGATTTTGGACATAGATACGGGCAGTGTGATGCCGATGGCGAGGTACTGTGGTACTGGTATTCCACAGCCGCTGGTGTCTTCAGGAAGCACTCTCATGATTCGCCTCGTCTCGACTTACGACACGCTGGGCAACAGCTTCAATGCTACATGGAACAGAGGTAACGCACACTTAGCAACTGATTGACAAGTTAAAACCAAAGACGGGAAATACAATGTCATGTTCACTGCAGTAACATCATTTTTAAACCTTCGGAGACATTAAGATCAAACTAATTAGTGGGAAAATGTTTAATACACTTTATTGTTAGCATTTTGTTTAGTCACATTTTGATTAATAAATACGTTGATGAACATTCTTTCGGTATGTAATTTCCGAATCGAATTTCGATAGATTTGACTACTCAGTTCTGTACGATTTGGGTATACTCGTTACTCGAAATAGTCTAGTTTCTGTAGTTGATGGTTTACTTTTCATATGCATACAAAGGAAATACATAATTATAACTCGATCGTCCCGGTAAATTTCCCATCGAAATTAACAGTACCAGACTACCTCAGCGAGCGTTGTGGTCGCTTGGTCTGTGGCGGGACTAATTTGCCTTATCCACAGACTAGAAAGCAATGGCGCCTGACAGGTGTGGGATCGACCTTGCCTCTGAGCATTATGTTTCTCAGAGTATTACTTACTTTCAAATCAGGCAACGTCTCGGGAGTTTTCTCTGGGTACTCCGGTTCGCTTCCCCCGTCCCTTCCCTCCACCCAGCAGAAATTTTAAAAAATACATTCGTATTAAGTATAGATTGGTTTTGGGCGCGCCACAGGCTGCGACTACGCCCTCATCAGGGGAGGCGGCCCAGAATTTCCGATAAAATGGGACAATTAAGTGTCAAACATATATATTACACTTCGTTGTCCCATTTTATCGTATATATATCTATATCTATCTATATCTATATCTATCTATCTATCTATCTATATATATATATATATATATATATATATATATATATATATATATATATATATATATATATATATATATATATATATATATTACATTTCGTTGTCCCATTTTATCGTATTTTGATTTCCATCACTCTATTTACTCCTTCGGATGAGAGATCTAGACTGAGCAGCCATGCATTCCATCGCAGGGACTTTAATGTCATAGACGGATAAGTGCCAGCTACACAAACACACCCAGTAAGCACTAGGTCCAGTCTCCCACATCCCCGATCGCCCAGGAGGGTGCTCAGTCTTTCGGGCATCAGTGGGTGCATCGGGCAGCTTGAGTTAGATCCTGTATCGGCCCGGGCCTTGAGCAGCTCTTGAGCTGGAAAACCGCTATACAAGGCCGATTATATAATAACTATTTAGGAGGACCACCATTGGTTGAGAACAAAATGTGTTGCAGCTATTTCGACCTTGGTCATCATCAAACACACGCTGGGTCACTCTGGAATATGGCTCATCAGATAAATACTTTAGGGAAGTAGATATATAAAATATGCATTATAGAAAAATTAGTTATAATTATTGGTTGAGTTGAAGGGTAAGTAGATTTTGAAACAGTAAAAAACATTATACGATACGGGATGAGTAAGTATGTGTGGGATGAGTTACTACACGTTGTTGTGTAGTCCGCATAATCATCTGTATTTAAAATTTTAATTTTTTTAAAATTTATTTAAAATATGTATGTGTGTATGCATGTATGTATATATGAATGTATATATATATATATATATATATATATATATATATATATATATATATATATATATATATATATATATATATATATATATATATATATATATATATATAATATATATAGATTAATTAGAACTATGCGTTTGGTCCTGATTTGGCTAGGAAGAGTTCGCTGGACCTAAAACAATAATTATGTAATGTAACTACGCGTTTACTATTTATTTCCAAGGAGGTCCAGAACCAGTATGGAAAATGCCCCCCTCATAGTTGATACATTTTAATATAAATTTAATAACTAATGGTATTTTTTAAATATTTAGACTATATTTTTTGTTATTTTGTATTTGAGCGTGTTTAGTTAAACTGTGATGAGGTTGAAGTGTCCGGGTGCGAATATGCTTTCATGCCGTGCTCATGGGTGTGAATGTTTGTGGGGGCTGTGCATGTGAAATAGGGAAATGACAGACTCACTTTTAGGTTCTATGTCCCTGTGTATTATGTAAATTTTAAAAAAAAAATTTAAATTAATTTTTTTGAAATTTTTCTTTTTAAGTAAACAAAATGGTACCTGTTTGTATGTTGGCATATTGAATGTGTTGTATAAGGTTTAATGCTCTTTGTAAATAGCTTTTTTCTTGTTAAACCTGTTGTACATGTATCCCTCCCCCCCCCCTCACCCACCCCCAGCGATATCAAGGTGTTTTTAGTCCTCTTTGACTTCAATGTTTTATGGACTTTAAATACAGATATACTACATATCTGTAGATTTGAAGAGAAGGTGCGAAGGGACTAGAAACCTCTCCCGAAGACTTTCATCAGTAACTCCGTGCACGTTGACATATGTAGTAAGGAAAAGGTTCGTTACACACTTTTCTCTCAACCAATAGTGGTCCTCCTATATAGAGTGGATGAAAATGTTCCAGAAAGACCATCACCTTTCCATCGAAGTATATGGCACCACATGTTCATTTGTGATGCTGTTCATTTCGACGTGAAATCTTCACTGACTCACTATTTTCCTTATATTCATGAGTATTGAAGGAACCATATAGACCTGGACTCCAATAAACTGACAGTAAAATGTATTTGCTCAGTACTTACGCGAATGGAATTATCGTCTAAACGCGGTTGCTTACTTTTTCAGAGTGTTCGTTTTCCAAGACGGCTGCCCGAGGCAAAATACAGTCTCTGGGGTATCCCGGTAGTTACCCCCTGAATAAAGACTGTACTTACGTCATTGAGCGCCCACCTGGTCAGTTCATCGCCATTAATTTTACTGATTTCTCCCTTGATCGTAATGGCAACGGCTGTGGACACGACTACGTTGAGGTATTCTCCCGTGATAACGTTTCTTGTACACATTTTCCATGACGAGCGTATGTTATTTTGTTTTATTTGCTACCTTATGATTGTTGTTTCTTTCTAAAGATGTATCGTTCAAACCCTTTTTCAACGGAATGCTTTTCACTATTATTCCCCAGCAGGGTGTTTAACTTCTTCTTCGGTAAATGCTTCACTCGTATTGCTGTTTTTATGTCAGGTTCGAGACGGTCCAACTGAAAACTCGCCGCTCCTTGGCATCCAACACTGTGGAGAAAAGTCTGCGTTCCAGGTGACCTCCTCTCAGTACCGAATGTTCGTGAAATTTCACACAGAGGGCCAGTCAGATACCCATAGTGACGCAAAGGGTTTCCTTGCCGGCTATACCTCCGCCTGGCCAAGTTAGTAAACCGTTACGCGTTATCCTTTGTTTAAAGCACGCACATAACAGTACAGAAATACGCGCATTTAACGATTAAAGAGTAACGCTATTGATACAAACGAATTTATCATAACACATTGAAGTTGGAGTACAAATCATAAAGGCTAATATGATACAGACTATAACTAACGCTATTGCGAACTAATAAGACGATTGAAAATATCTGACATTGGTAGTTGGTTCTAGCTTAATATTCAGTACTAGCTGCTGCCAAAATATCGTTGGGAAATAACAATTCGTTGTAGCGAAATCGCAAGGAGGGTTTAGATAGGACTGCCTTTTGGCATGTCCTGAATGAAAATGATGATTATAATGTTGTACAGGCTGCTCAAACGTGACGCTGAGCAACTCGTCTGGCATGCTGCACAGTCCAGGCTACCCATACCCGTACCCTAGTAATACAGCCTGCACGTGGAGGATCAACGTGGACAAGGATATGAGGATCAGGCTGCGATTCAACAGCCTCAGGATGTACGGCTTTGGGAAAGACTGTCGCGGACATTATGTCGAGGTTTATGACGTACTCAACAACGGAGACCTGGCGCTGAAAGAGGCGTGAGTTTCGAGTGGTGAACTGCCCTCCCATAGCGCACTTTCTCGCTTAATGACCTGTGACCTTGACTTTTTTGATTATTTCTTTAAAAAAAATTTAAACCGTGACGTAATGCCATAAGATGTTGCAGGTAGAATATTTTGTGTACAGGCTGCCACGCCCTGTTGATGTTTGTGCCTGATTATGTGCAGGCTGTGTGGAGTGTTATCAGCGGATCAGCTACCGCCCATTGAATCGTCAGGCAACAAGATGATGATCGTCTTCCACTCTCAGGTCTACGATGTCAGCTATTGGGATGACTTGCACATTAATGGATTTGAAGCAGAATATTATATCTACAAGCAAGAAGGTAGGATTGTAACAGTCTGCAAATAACAGAATTTATTCCGGCCAGTAACATTATTGATGACCATAAACATGTAAAGCACATGGAATATTTTCCAGTGCCTGCCCCACCTCCTCCCCATCTCTCTCACTCACATCCAATATGTACACACAAAATGTGTACAAACATACACACACACACACACACACACACACATAAACCATTCCTCCACTCTCGCACACAAACACACCAACGCGCAGAAAATAAGCTTTTATGAATAATGAAGTCTACGTTGGTTTGTGTAAAAATAAGAGTTAGCCTTGGGGCGGTCGTAAATAAACTTCATATAATAAGATAACCGTTACTCTTGTAGTTCGATTACAATAGTTTATAGTGCGTGTGTGTGACGGGGGAGAGGGCGGGTGTACGCAGGAGTTAAATGGGTACGGCGCTGACAAATAGACTGGAAATTCAAGAATAGTTCAGTTCAGTTCAATTCAGTCCCGCAGCCGGACAAGCCGTTGTGAAGACATGATACATGTAGCCCTATGTAATGTTTGTGAACAATCCTGACTAGTGTGCTGAACGACTAATTTACTGATGCATGATTACGGTGAGACTAATTGACTACGACTATAAAATTGATGGCAGACATTGGACTTTTGTTACATGTTCGACTGGCTATGCCTAGTCAGACTTTTAGTTTGTTGTTTTATTCACAGCACAACATGACAGCGCTTGCAAACACGCAATGGGGAAACTTAGGAGAGAGGTGTAAGATAATACACATCACACGATTATACCACAACCTCACACGCCTATACATTCACTCACTATAGCAATCACCGCAACAACGCCATAACAACTAACGTTCACACATGCGCATTCAATTCAATAAACGCCATCATAAAAATCAGCCTGCCTTTTTGAAGTCTCTTGATTTTCTTTACGTTAAACGTACATATTGTACAGTGCTGATGTTGCTGTGACTGTTCACCAGCATCTTTTTCTTTTCTGAGCTAACCTCCATGTCATAATCACCTGCCCGATCAACAAGCCTGTCTGTCAGATTTTGGAGTTCCTGATCGCTGCCTCCCATTAGGTCAATGTCATCAACGAAGCGCAAGAATAGAAATACATTATATCATCATCATCATCATCATCATCATCATCATCATTATCATCATCATCATCATCACCCATCATCATCATCACCCATCATCGTCATCATCACCCATAATCATCATCACCCATCATCATCACCCATCCTCATCACCCATCATCATCATCATCATCATCACCACCCATCATCATCAGCCATCATCGTCACCCATCATCATCCATCATCATCACCCATCATCACCCATCATCATTATGACCCAGCTTTTGTAAAATGAGTACGTGTTAAAATTGTAACATTTGTGTTTTTTGGTTTGTTTCAGATAGTCAGCTGCGTAAGTTTTACAATTTTTTCTCAATAATTTAATTCTTTTGAATATTTACTGTCGTTTTTCCTTAAAACCATGTTTTTCCATACTTTACAATGTGTGTTTTACATATATACAATTTATAATAAATTAATGACGAGTTAAAAGATACCAAATCTTATCATGAGCATATTAATTTTACTTAGGGGATAGCTACTTTTATTTGTTATTGGTGAACATTAAAACAAAATAATATGGTTATGTAGCGTATAAACCTTTTTGCCATATTGCTTTTAACGTAACAATTCTCGGAAGACAAAAATTTGAGTGTTATTAATAATGTTTTACAATTCCAGATTTATCTGGAAATACTTTGATAAAGTCAGGAAACATAATGAGCCAAAATTCAGGCTGTCGGTTGGTCAGTCACCCGGATTGTCTGTCGGTCCGTTGCTCTCTATATCTCAAGAACCACTGACCAGATTTTGACCAAACTTCATATGTACAGTGCCCGGGTAAATAGCCAGCCTCGTGTGCCATCGTACTGGATCTGCATTACAGATCAAGATCACTTGGATCAATTGTTTTCATAAACACGTTTTACTCAATATCTAAAAAAAGCGATTTTTAAAATAATTGATCGTATTCAGGTACATCAAATCATTAGCAATAATTCTGTGGTAGTCTGTTGGTTGGGCAGTCGCTCATTTATGCATTTCCCAGAAATTGCTTGACGGATATTGAATGTGATTGCTATGCAGGAACTTGAACTAATGCTCAGCCTTTTATTTATTTCATACTTGTACTTTCTGGAAGGTCACGGTCGCCGAGGTCTGTATCACTGTCTGAACGAATTTTGAACACTATTTCTATATTTTTCTAAACAGATTTTGCCATGTTTTCATTTTGGTTTTTAGTATAAACCCGAGACAAAATAGTAACAAGCAAGCATATAAAAACTTTTGATAACATTTTTTGAACACATTTTGATAATTTTAGCTTGCAGGTGCTTTAAATACCCACTGTTGCTGTCTTTCTCATTTGTTCTTTCTCATTCCCACTATGTTCTATCAATCTACTATAAGCTTACTTATCTTCTTCTTCTTCGCTAGACCAGTCGGAAGAGTCCGCTGGACCTAAAGCAACAATAAATCAATCAAATCAAAGTCACCTACTTTTTTTTCTTGAAAACTCTTTCGGGACAAAACTCTTCATTTGTGTGTGAGGTCTGTTTTATCAGCTTGGGATTATTGGACGCATTCTGCCAAATGGTCACTAGGGCTTCCTGTGATATTATTTTTTTAGCAATGTAGGTAGGCCTATTTTTTATGTATGTTTTGTTATTTTACAATGACGTTTGTATTCTATTTTGTTTTTGTAAACGGGGGTTCGATAAATTAGAGTGTAGCCTCAGCGTCCCCTGCGTGGGATGCCTTTATTATACAGTGACCGGCTGGTGGAGTGCCTTCAGTGTTACCACTGGAGTTGTTTCAGCAGATCTTTTATGCGAATCAGGAGAAGTCCTCTTTCAGCCAAGTTTTGATTTTGTGGTCCTGATTTGGCTCTTTGCGGTCCGCTGGATCCTGTAAGCAATGAATAACTAATGTTAGCTTGCAAATAGTGGCTAATCAATCCATGTTTTCAACACTTTTGAAACTGCTAGTTTTTAAATAGGTGTGTGTGTCTTGAAATACATTTGAACGCAATAGCTTTCTATCTTGTTTTTATTATGAGCTTTTCCTCTATAATAATTATATAGTATGGATTTTTTAATTGCTATATATAAGGACTATCAAATTAAAGCGGACATAGATTTCAATGTTGACATACTACCCCCAGCTTGCAGTCTTGAGTGATTTGTAAGTTGACATAAATAATATGTAATTATTGAATAGTTCTTTTCCAGCTCAAGATCTGCTCAAAGCGCTGACCGATACAGGATCTAACTCTAGCCGCCCAAGGCGCCCATTTATAGCCTTTGGGCGCATAGTCTGACGCCCAAACAACTGAGCCCAACCCTGTAACATAACTGAGCACAATACAATAATATAGTGTATGACGCTGCTATCTTCCCCATCCATTAATTTCTAAAATCTTGTATAGCGCTGTTTTCCTACGGACCTGCCGCCCAAGACACTCAGATTAAACTTGGAGTAGACAAAGTACTTCAAATTCCATCTTCGCTCTACCTGGACACGGGATTCCCCGTCGGTGCTGGCCGTGAGAGTCGAGTGTTTGTAAGTTGTTCTTGCAGTGATTAGTACCCAGCATGTTGCTTGCATTGATGCTTTATTGGTAGAGGGCGAATGGAGGGAAGAAGAGGGGTCGGGGAGTGCCTGGGCCAAAATCTTCACCAGCAAGCTAATTCGGTTCCAACCTACTGTTATAACTTTGTTGCAACCCTTGTCCACACCGCAATTAGCCCTTTTACCATCTGCTACTAGTGGCGGTGACGAATATGATGATGACCGTGATTGGAAAAGAGGAGGTGAAGCACAATTACAGTGCTTTCAGTTCATGCTGCCTAAGCATGCTTGACATGAAAGCAAGTATGCAAGAAAACGTAATGAACTTTGAAAATAACGAGCAATACTTTATACTAATATTTAATAATAATAATAATAATAATAAGAAGAAGAAGAAGAAGAAGAAGAAGAAGAAGAAGAAGAAGAAGAAGAAGAAGAAGAAGAAGAAACGGTTTATTCTATAACGCGCAATGTCAAACACGAAGTTTGCTCAAAACGCAACATTCATTCATTCTCACGCAATGTACAATGACATACTTTTAAAAATAAATGTATAGTAAAAGCATTTAAATGAATAACATACTCATAAACACGCACAAATATATATCACAAGCATGTCGCTATAAAGATACAAATTATACAATAACACTAAGAAAAACTAAGTATTCAGCACTACAACTACCCACACACAACTCTACTTATATATGTTACCGGCAATGTGTGAAATCCCGCATTCTATAGAATGCCTAGATAAAGTATAGAATGCCTGCCTTGATAAGGTATAAAATGCTTCACATCTTATCTAGGCATTCTATACCATACCGGGATTTCACACCGGATTGCCGGTAACATATACACCACTCACACACACACATACACTTAACACTTTCTAACACACATACAGACGCACACACCCACGTAGTGTAGTAGCCTATTTCTGAAAGAGGGATGTTATTTCACCGCTTCGCGTCAGTGAAATGGGGTCGTTTTCTAGGCTTGGTGACGCAAAATTTTTTTTTGGAGTGTCCAAAACACAAGCATATTCGACAAATGTCTATTTCTATGAAATATTTAATCGTGCAAGTTTAGTTATTGTTTAACTTGTGTCATTTTTTTCGGGAAAAAGAACAGGTGTACCTAAAAATGAGTAAATCTATAAAATTAGGAAAGGGCATATACCAATAACATTAACAATATTGGCAGAATGTTGTTGGCTTGAATGTTAAGGTTGGAATGTATTGTTATTTTTTACAACTGAATTATGATTGTTATGCTTATGTTTTTGTACCCTCCGCACTCCAAAAGGGGCGATTAATCGTGAATCTATAATTACGTGATCCACGTTATGAATAAATAGTATAATTCGGTATGTGGCACAAGAGCTATAAGTTCACGTCATAACGTGTCGATGAAGGTTACACACTGAAGTTTGAGTACTATTGTCCCTTCTTTCGCCTTAAGCTATGGCGGCTCATGCTCTTATGTAGCGCACTTACAAGTTCAGAGAGCTTCTCAAGGCACTTGCCACTAATATTCAGCAATCACACAATAGTTTGCTGGAGTCAGGAGAGGCACGTACATAAGTCGTGCGCTAAGACCACTGAGCTATCCATGCCACCTCATGCCGATAGTGATTTTCTTATTTAAACCCTCACAGGAAATAAAGAATACCTTAAAACAAAGTTTAGGAAATGAAAACGGTTCACAGCTCATTTGATATAATTTAAATTGTATATTCTGCGCAAGAAATGAGAATGGCATCGCATAATTATCATGTACATGTACAGCTTGTAAGTGTTCAGGTACGAATTGCACAATACTGCGTTCCAGATAATGTATGATTTTGTGATGTGTGAAGGTGAGTGTGAACGGGTTGGTGACATTCGGGTACCGTTACCAGTGGCCAGAGCTCTTGGCGGAAAGGGGTATGGTTTGTGCCTATGCCTCCTACATCGACCCCACGGCCAGTAAATCAGGTGTTGTAACAAAGCCTAATTTGTCTCCTTATTGGTTTGATGTTTTTGTTTATAATTGTTTTCTTCTTTTGTAGTAGTTGTATTTTGACTCTCATGCATAGCAATGTGAAATCATTCATAAGTAATCCAAAAATGATATTTTAAAGACAACAATTGTGTCCGTCCGTATCTCCGCCGTACCTCTGTGCAAAACTTGCAAGTAGCTTAATTTCTAAGAACCTATCTCGTATATAGCAACCAAACGTACCTCAGTTCATGGCATATCATTCCTTCAGTCCTTAGGCCGGTCAATCCGTCGGTCAGTTATACCAGCATTCTCTCCAAAATCACTAAACCAATTTTTATTATTTTCAGTGTCAGATAACTTTGCATGTCATTCATATTTGCCCTTGCTCTCAGGTCGAGGTCGATAAAGCCCATCATTTTGTAAACACATTTTGCGCTGACTTTCAAAACTGGCTAAACAGATCTTAATAATTGTGAGTTTGCAGAAAGTCCAGGTAGTGGCCAATCTTTCAACTTTTCATTTTGCTTCTTTAGTATAAAATCAAGACAGAACAGCTCCGCGAAAATTAACACCTTTTGAAAATGCTAACCATCTTTTTTCTTATCTTTTTTTTCCTTTTTTTTGGAGGAGGGGTGGGGAGATGGTATGTTAAATAGCTATTATTGCGGATACACAAATAACACAACAATAGGGGTCTTTCGGAACGGGTAAAAGTGAAAGTGATTGTGTGTTCGTTTCGTCCAACGAGAGGCACGCCGGGAGATTCTTACGCCGCGTTACGAAACGAAACGAACGTGTTTCTGTGCGCTTTCGATTCCAGCACCTAGTTTCGTTGTGATTTTATTGAGCACACACAGGGCAGGCCCAGAGGCAGAGCACTATTATGCCTACGTAAGGCTTCTTCTAACAAATCATGATTTGACACGAATGTAACGATTAGGTTGAACTTTAAAGATGGATTAGTGCTCTAACATTGAAGATATTTTACATTCTAGCTTCGAGTTTCATTTTTGTCACATAAAACAGTTTTTGGACTGCTGATTGGTGATACAGAATAGATAGATTCTTGACAGCCATGACGGCTTTTCAGTAGCTCGTTTGAAAATACGTTTTAAGTCTGAGACCGAGTTTAGATCCCCATTATTCCTTCTAAAATGGTTGAGTAATGTACCATATACAAATTCAAATCATTTTTGGACATTTTACAAACGATTTAATAACCAAAATGTACTCACTAACATTAGTTCGTGGAAATCAGGTTTTCCACGAAGTTTTATTCCTTGTGGTAGGCAGACTTCGTGACCTTTCACCACGGGAAGTTAAAGCGTCACATAAATTGCTGACGTCACAACAATAAGTAGTCCCGATTCACATTCACTTTCACTTTCACCCGCTTTCGAAAGATCCCTAATGTGTTGCACTGATTTGTGTGCCAGGGCTATATTACCAGTTGTATACGGAGGCGAGCAAAAACACCACAGTGCTGCAGCAGATATCCCATGAAGTGAGAGAGATCACCAGCTTGGACTTCAAGGCGAGAATGGCCCTTGTCGTCACGTGGCACAGAGTTCGCCAACGGACAGCCGACGCCGTTCGGGTATTGTTCTTTACAACACAATTGTGTGTGTGTGTGGTGGAAGGAGAGGGGGGAAGTGTGCGTGCGTGCTTTGGTTTGTTTCTTTGGAAAGTTTTATTCATCGCATATCGTTCTTCATCATTATCATTATAGCAATGATTGTCGTCTTTGATACCTTTGTCGTATTCATCATCATCATGAGTAACAATAGCCACCGTACCTGATTGTTTATATGTTTGCTAGCTTACTCCATCCTTTGCAGCCAGGCGAGGCGACGTTCCAGGTGGCGATCGTGAGTGACGGTCTGACGACGTGGTCGCTGATCAAGCACCAAGCAGGCGGCATGGGTTGGAAGGAAACAGACGGCTGGCCTTACGTCACTATTGGCGCATCAGACGGCAGCGGCAAAATACAGCGTCCACTCATCTCCGGCAACTCTCAGGCTTACAGGGCCGACTCCATCCTTGGAAATGCAGGTGACGTAAAAGACATATTACATAGAAAGTCCTGCTAGATTTAACATCCAGGATCATTGGAGACAAAACTCTTACTAGATTTAGCCATAGGCGTATAAGCAATTTGCATTTATTTCATTATAATGTTATTAATAACGAAAATAGGCTTTGTAGGCTCTAATTCCTTCATATGGTGGTGTTCTTCAAATTCCATCTGAGACACCCCAAGGTCCGGTTGGCTTTGTTGCAAATGCTGTTTTTGTGGTCCTCCCAGTTCATCTCAGGTACTTGACAGATGGAACAGCTTCTAGAACATATAGGGTTCGTAGGAGTAATGGAGGGGGCTCATGCTCCTGGACACTGGCAGGGTCTGACACTTGGCAGGATGAAACACCATGTCCCAGCTCTTCTCCCACTCGACCAACATCAAGATCAAGAAGAAGAACATCAACATCAAGAAGGAGAAACTTAACTTCAAGAAGAAGAAACTCAACATCAAGAAGAAGAAAAAAATAAATAAATAAAATCAGTAAAATAAACAAACAAACATCTCATACTTAACTTGTGATTTATCTCCCTATGTGATGTGACAGGCCGACGAGGCACATGGCTGTACAAGCTGGGGGAGACGAGGCCAGCAAAGACGGACACATGTGTGTCCTGGTACATCAAATACCTTGAGCGACAGGAGCAGGACCAGCTAAACTTCAGGTCAGTTTGTAATGTTCAGCATGAGACTGATCATTCAGTGGTGTATGATGATTATTAGCAAGAACAAACAGGCAAAAGGAGGGAGGATACGGTAGAAGTGATAATCACAGAAGATTACGATGACATAAAATGCATACAAGAGTAAGGATTCCCATTGGCGCACCCTACCCCTTTCCATGTACAGTTTTCAATACCTTTACTTTGGGGTATTTTTTCGACAGCCCATTCTCTCTTTTTAAACTGAAAGTTGAACACTAGTTGTAAGCTGTACATTTGAAAGTAAAGAATTACAAGTAAGTATTGGTGGTGTTTGAGCGGGTAGTTGCGATGGTAGTCTAATAGTGAATGTGGTTCGCTGCTGCTTTCTATGATGATAATGATGCCACCGTTACACTATACAGCAAACTGCCCCGCTGCCCTTGCTCTCTGAGGGATGTGTTCAGAAAGCTTGAGTTCCAGTGGACGCTTCATCGGTCTGACAATCAGGGCAAAGTCCACTGCTACAGACTGGCCAAGACGGCCAGCAGAGAGTTCTACCCATACAGCAAGGTATGTTCGCATTCTTTAAAACGGATACGCAAATATAGAACGTATGATTGTAAATTCGCCGCGACAAACTAGATAATGTGACACTTAGCATAGTGAGAAATTTCCCTTCCCTTATGGGAAGCTGCAAATCCATTTATTTAAATTTTATGAGCAGTCAAGCTTATAATCACTAGGTAAGTCCATAGAAACGAGTTATTTTAATTCACTCCTTAGGCGCTCGTTATATTGATTTTTGACTCGCATGCATTGCAATGTCAGTGTAATATGTACTCATCTAAAAAAAAAAAACAAAAAAAACAAAACAAAACGGTTTTTGCAAATCTATCTGTGCGAGATGAATCCTAAAAAGTCCAAAAATTATATCAAATAATGTCCGTGCAAACTTGCAAGTGGATTAAGATCTCAGAACCTATTTCAGCTATCACAACCAAACTTGGTTAGATGGTGTATAACCATGAGACCTAAAATTGTTCAATGAATGAATTACTTCACTTCAAGGTCAAGGTTACAGGGTCAGCAAATGTTAGTAAACTAAATGGCAATTTTTTCACAAAATTTCACTTTTTTGTAGGTTATTAATATTGAACTTATGATTATTTGATGCATGATAGATATCAATGAGACACACATACTATATAAATTTGGTCAACCTCACTCCAAGGTCAAGGTCAATGGAGCTGTCCAAATTCGGTTAGTATAGGTACTTTGAAGTGATCTTCACCCTAAACTATGAAAGATATAAAGTCCAAACTTGTATTTAGAGATAATAGACTGATCTTTGATATATGTTTCGTATTTGTGTTGATCTTGAAAGTCAAGGTCATTTTAGGTCTTGCAAAATCATAAAAAATATGTCATCGTACAGTTGAATGGCTGTTTATTTAACCCATAGTATGCAATACCATTGGGTTATTTGATCATACATGAGCATGAGGTCACGTGAAGGTCAAGGTCATCCCTAGGTCACCGTGTTTTTTTGCATAATACAATTTTTGCTATAGTTTATTTGATAGTTCATGAGTGTATTTGGAGCCTGAGGCCAAGGTCATCTCAAGGTCAAGAGCATAGAAAGATCAAAGTCGGTTGGTATAACTTTGCATTTTAATGCCACCGTTTCATTTAGTTTTTTCTGGGCACTCATTTTCATGTTAAATGTTGCGAGTTTCATAAGGAGTGTGTGAATCATATGGGCTTTGCCCTTCTAGTTTTGTATTCGTCTAACGTACCTCTTGGCATGTATCTTGACTCCGTAGGCTGTCATGACGTCAATACAATATACAATTTGTCTGTTAATATTATTATTGTCGACCACAAAATAATACTGGTAGTGTATGGATTGTGCTCGTTTCCCTTCTTGACTACAGGAATGTTGCTACGGGTCTGATGGTGCTGATGTGGAGACTTTTGAGATGCTGATCCAGGACCGGCCATTTGCCGGCACGCCTCTAGCCTTCAATCCAGACTACTTTGAGCTGAAAAACGACTACCACACACAAGACAGGCAGGCTCACGACGTCTGCTGCAGTATCTTAGAGACACATTACTGCGAACTGTTCTATGAGCTCAGACCCGTTGGTGACTGCCGCACTGATATTCCATTTAGGTTTTGTAAGTGGCGTCTTTCATCTTTCGCAACTTTAGGCGATTTTCAGTTACTCGTTGGCTGTGAAAGAGGTCTGCAGAGTTTGTAATCATGTAGAACGTTACGCTGATTACTGATACGTTTCATACGTTTCATCTGCAACGAATAAATAGAAGGATTAGAGAGTTGTAGAAAAACAAAAGAAAAGAGATGACCCAGAAATAAACAGGCATCATGTTAATAATGGCATTGTTTTGAATTTGAGAACTGAACAAGCACAACTAATTACCCATTGTCATCTATTCGTTAGGGGGTTTCCCGATAAAAATAAAATTGAAGATGCCTCAAACATCGCAATGAAATCATTCATGCATCGGTGCTTGATGGACCGCATACAATAAAGGGTAACCTACATTTTGCGCGGGTCACTAGAAAATAAAATAAATAGTAAGTGTTTATTTGATTATGTAATCTAAAGTCACTATTAAAGTTTAAAGAAAAATATTTTTTTTTTTAAATTTGAATGGTTGCTTACTGTTTCATTAGCTTGGATGTACGGTGACCCTCACATCTTGACCCTTGATGAGAAGCAGTACACATTCAACGGTCGTGGCGAGTATGTGATGGTGTCCTTGGTAACAGCGAGCGTGAGTTTCATCCTTCAGGGTCGAACTGATCTTGCAGAGAGAGAGAATGGCTTGAGAACCAACGCGACAGTGTTCACTGCCTTTGGTATGGAAGAGAACGGCGTAAAGGTGTTCGTACAACTCGATCCTGATACCAATAAATGTGAGTTTACTTTACTGTCTTGACCGATTGATTGATTATTTGTTGTTTTTTTTTTTTCTGAATCGCATGCATAGCAATGAGTCTATATGTACTCGCCCCAAAATTAAAATTTCCAGATTTTTGGAAATCTGCGCGAGATGAGTCCTAAATAGTCCAATTATGATATTCAAAAAATGTCTTTCTGTCTGTCCCTCCGTCCGTCTGTCTGCCTGTCAGTCCGTCTGTCTGCCTGCCTGTCTGTCTGGTCGTCCGTCCGTGCAAAACTTTAACATGGATAATTACTCGGAACTTATTTTATCTATCACAACGAAACTTGGTAGGATGGTGTATAATCATGAGAGCTAAAACAAACCATGTCAGTTATTGATTGGCCTCACTTCAAGGTCACAGGGTCAACAAATGTTAGTAAAAACTGACAATTTCTGCACAATATTTCACAATTTTCCAAAATTATTGATAGTGGATTTTTGACTGTTTTATGCATGACGGCTATCAATGAGACACACCAACCATGCAAGTTCGTTGGGTCAACCTCACACAAACATCAAAGTCACTGGATCTGTCCAAAGTCGGTTCATATGGGTATTTTGGAGTGACCTTGACACTAAACTATGAGAGATACAAAGTACAAACTTGTTGCTTGTAAATATCATATATGTTCGGTTTTGTTGTTTTTTTTTATCTTGAAGATCAACGTCAGTTTTAGGTCTTATGAAAAACTAAAAATGTGTCATTGTACTGTGGGATGGTTCTATATTTGACCCACATTTTGCATCAACATTGCATTATTTGATCAAGCATGAGCCTTAAGAGGTCCTGTGAAGGTCATCACAAGGTCAAGGTCATTGCAAGGTCACTTTTGTTTTTTGACATAATAGATCTTCGGCTGTAATTTGATCATAAATGAGTGAAGCCGGAGATCAAAATCGTCGCAAGAGCAAAATCAATATTACTTTGTGTTGTAATTTAAACGTTTTGTTTTACTTT
Organism: Oncomelania hupensis; assembly: GCA_036898135.1. Taxonomy (NCBI): domain Eukaryota; kingdom Metazoa; phylum Mollusca; class Gastropoda; order Littorinimorpha; family Pomatiopsidae; genus Oncomelania; species Oncomelania hupensis. The sequence goes on from JBAHVR010000302.1 coordinate 618,153, forward strand.
TATAAAACTTGATCCATACTGGGCAAACATGTTCATGTAGACTATTGTGAATTTGTTCTCTAGCAAACATGTGAGTCATATGGGCTTTGCCGTTCTAGTTTAAGCATATATTTATTTATTTATTGGTTGATTGGTTTGTTTATCTACTTAGTGTTTAATGTCCTCTTCAGTTGGTTTAGACTGATGCAGTAGTTTCACGTTGTTAGAGAAGTATTATTTCTTTGTAATTCTATTTGCGATAGATGTAAATTACGTGGCCAAATGTTTAGAACCATTGTATTAACAAATGCTTTCAATTTGTGCTTCGCATGTCAGTAACAGAATCACCTTTAGTCAGGGTTGAAATATGGCTTTATCCTTGCATTTTGCAGTACACAAATTGTTTAGGTTTACATTGTAATTATGCAAGATTCTTAACACTAACAACTTGTGAAAAGTTCCCTCGCGTACAGATTCACACACACAGACACACACATACAAACACACCCACACACACACACACACACACACACACACACACACACACACCCACACACACACACACACACACACACACACACACACACACACACACATCACGCTTCCACACAAACACACATCACCATCGACCCTACTACCTTTTTCAAAAATGGAAAATAATAGCTGCATTGTTATTATTATTATTAGTAGTAGTAGTAGTAGTAGTAGTAGTAGTAGTAGTAGTAGTAGTAGTAGTAGTATTAGTATTATTAATATCATCGTTATAGTTGTTATTATTATTAAAAATCGTCATCATCATCATCATTTTGATTTTGTTGTTGTTGATTTTTTATAATTTATTATACCTTTTTATCGGGACTTTCTGGGCCGCCTTCCCTGGAGAAGGCGTAGTGGCAGCATGTGGCGCGCCCAACCTACCCAACCCACCCTACTTAATATTAGTTGTGTTTTTCAAATGTTGCTGGGGGAGCAAAACAGTGTACCCCTAGAAAACCCCCGAAACGTTACCCGATTCGAAAGTATATACATGTAATATTCGGAGAAACATTTTATGCATGATAGAGACACACATACCATGCAAAATGGGTCAACCTCACTCCATGGTCAAGGTAAGGGGAGCTAAGTCGGTTTATATAGGTACTTTGAAGTGACCTTTACCCTAAACTATGAGAGTATAACGTCGAAACATGTTGTATTTAGAGATGATACATTGATCGTTCAGATATGTTCCGTTTTTGCGTTGATCTTGAAGGTCAAGGTCATTTTATGCCTTCAAAAACATACCAAAAATAGGTCATCGTACTGTGGAATGGCTGTTTATTTAACCCATAGTATGCATCAGCGTTGGGTTTTTTGATCAGACATGCATGAGACGTTACGTGAAGATTAAGATCATCCCAAAGTCAAGGTCATCCCGAGGTCACCAGTTTTGTGTATGTGTGTGTGTGTGTGTGTGTGTGTGCGTGTGTGGGTGTGTGTGTGTGTGCATAATACAAGTTTTGCTGTAGTTTATTTGATGGTACATGAGTGTATTTGGAGCCGGAGGTGAAGATCATCTCAAGGTCAAGAGCACAAAAAGATCAAAGCCGGTGTTACTTTGCATTTTAATGCCACCCTTTAATTTTGTTTTTTCTAGGCACTCATTTTAATCTTAAATATTGCCTGTTTGTCTTCTGGTAGGGTTAGCTGTTTTCTAACTAAATACCAAGTTTCAAAGAAATCCGTCCATTAGTTTCAGAGAGAAAAGTGCGCAAATGTCACCTCCGGACAGACACCGTACGCGGATCGCTGGACGGATGCCGGACGGACAGCCACACACACACACACACACACAAATAAAAAAAATTTAAAAAGCTCCAGAGCTTACAGCATGGCAACTAAAAATGACAGCTGAGAGAGTTATCGGCCGTGACCGAGCTGACACACACAGAGATTTGCGCTCTGACATTTTCAACAAATTATTGTGTTTATTGTGGTCTGTGCATATCAAAAGTTATACTGTGGTGTTCAGGTGGGGACGGCGCGGCAAGTAAGATGAAATTTGTGTAAAATGATGCAAGATAAGTCGCCGAAACAACGTTTGAAGCAGAATGGCACTTCTTGAGTGAACATTGCCGACATGTTTCAGTGTTATAGGCCTGGCAGTGTACATGTTACAATGCAGTGCAGGTGAATGCAGGTGAATGTGGGACAGCGTGCAGGGAGTCAATATAGCCTGAATAGCCCATTAGGCAGTAACTGTGAACAAGTGATGGCAGCTGGTGAAAATCAAACTATTAGCAAGTACTTTCAGTTTCAGTCTTCAACGGCAGGGAAAAGGTACCTTTCTTCTACAAGTGAAAGTGACTTGAGTTTTTCCTCAGATAAGCCTGCTCCCAAGAAAATAAATATGTCTGAGAACTCGTTGCAAGAGATGGTGCAAGAACTTGTGAAGAAGATCGATACCTTGTCAACAAAAGAGGACGTTGAGAGGATGAGGGTTGAAGTGGCTGAGATGAATGGACAGTTGAGGGAAAGACTGGATAAGGTCGAGGGGCAGATGTTGGAGATGGAGAGTAAGACTGTGAATTTAGAAAAGGAGATGAAGGTGGTGAAGGGGAAAACCTCTAGGCACGAGGCAAACCTCAATGATCACGAGACAAGAATCTGTAAGCTGGAGAGGGCCCTGAATGAGTCGGAACAGTATTCTAGACGATGGAACCTCCGGGTGTACAAGGTGCCAGAAACTGCAAAAGAAGACTGTACCAAAAAAGTGTGTCAGATTTTCACTGACCAAGTTGGAGTGGCGACGAGTCCTCAAGACATTGAAGTGGCTCATCGGGCCGGCCGGCCAGGTGAGCGTGCAAGGTCGATCCTTGTGCGCTTCTTCGACAGGAAGAAGCGTGACGAGATCCTCCAGCATAGACGAAGGTTGAAAGGCAAGGGATACTCCGTGGATGAGGATCTGACCCACTCGAACCACAATCTACTGAGGCAGGCCATTAACCACTCGGCCACCATGTCTGTGTGGTCATCCAGCGGGAAAATCTTGGCGAAAGTCAAGAACGGAGCCATTGTGAGGGTGCTCCTTGGTGCCAACCTAGACAGCCTCTTCACGCAAGCCCTGAACGGTGAGCCGCTCCGCACACTTGGTGTCCGGGGGGAGGGGCCATCCGTAACAAATAAGTAACCTTTTGCATGCAGTTACAGTGCTGTGTAATTCTTTAGTATGATGCAGTGTGAAATAACACTTATAGATTTAATTGCACTGTCAGCTGCTTGTGAGATAAATTTGCCTACATTTGGCTATATAAAGAATTATAATTCGAGGAATAAAACAGGACAGAACATGGGATACCTGTGAATTACTTACATTGGTATTACACCTGTTTTGTGATTAAATTGACAAAGTTTATAGCCCATGTGAAGACACAGTATGACCTAACATAGAAATCGCATACGGGCCCAGGATATCTGCGTTGCCTTAGTTATAGCACGGACTTTTTTACACGAGCAACACAAACCCAAAGACGGTGTGTGGCCTAGTCTATCTGGGCTTACTTGTGCTTACCTGGAAGATTTAGTGTGTAGTCGATGACAAAATAAACACGTTTAGTAATCGTTATTGACAGTGAGGTAGCTGTACATGATGGATTGCTTGTTGTAGTAATGTTTTGCAAGATGCATGTATTTTTGGTTTAAATGCTTACAAATGATGATAATATAATATGGTTTTTTCTTTGTTATTGTTTATACCCTTCTTTGAGGTTGCTATTAGTTGCTCTTGCCGAGATTTTAGGCAATAGTAATAAAATAGTTCTGATGATGGTTTAAAGCCAGTGTTGGATTAATAATATTATAATTATGTTCAGCGGACTGTTGAGACATGTTTTCTCTTTGGATGTTGTCTATTCGGTGACTTAATTCTTGTACTTTGTACATCTTTGAATTAATAACTAATTGTGTGATTTTAGCTGTTGCACAATTATAGTTGTTTGTTTCTACTTTTTGGTCCTTTTTTATTATTTTTTGTGTGTGTGTACATATTACAACTAGTGCTTGTGTTTAGGCCTCTGTGTTTGTACATTGTACATTTCTAGCCTATTGACCATACTATGGGTATAAACATATTGTCAATGAATTGTCAAGGATTAAGGGAAATGAAAAAACGAAGAGATGTGTTTCACTACTTAAGACAGAAAAAGTATTCGATATTTTTGTTGCAAGACACGCACTTTGATGAAAACCTAGAGAAATACGTTCGGTCTGAGTGGGGTTATGAATGTTTTTTTGCGTCTTATACTACCAATTCTCGTGGCGTGGCGGTTCTCTTTAACAATGATTTTGAATTTACTGTCACTAAAGTGATAAAAGGATCAGATGGTAATTCTCTCATGATCAAAGTTAAAATGTTGGGAAAAGAGTTTGTTATTGTTAATGTTTATGGACCAAGTAGAGACGAGCCAGGTTTTTATGATAATATTGAAACAATTTTAAGAAGAATGGGGTGTGAAAATATAATTATCGGAGGTGACTGGAATCTTGTTATGGATTTTTCGTTAGATTACTTTAACTACAAACACAATAATAATGAACAAGCCCAGCAGCGAGTTGAAATGTTAATGTCTAATTTAGATCTAGTTGATATATGGCGCGAATTGAACCCTGAACTTCGAAGATACAGTTGGCGGAGAAATAATCCAATACAACAGAGCCGGTTAGATTTTTTTGTAATTGCTGACACACTTTCTAGCTACGTTGTCGATGCTGATATAAAACCAGGCTACCGTACGGATCACTTTAGAACTCAACGCAGGTCACACTGATAAACATTTTACCTTTTGGAAATTTAACTCGTCACTTTTAAAGGATTTAACATATCTAGAGCTAGTTAATAAACTAATTAAAGAAATTACAGGTGAATATGCCGCTACACCCTACGATAGGGTTACTATTGATGAATTGCCTACCAATGAAGTTCAACTACTTATTTCTGATCAACTGTTTCTTGACATGTTACTAATGAAAATTAGGGCGATGACTATTACTTACGCTAGTAAAAAAAAGAAAGAAAGTATAGAAACAGAAAAATACTTAGAGACAAAGGTAGAAGAATTTGAGAAAAGAGAAAATAGTACAGACGACGACAGGATCGAGTACAATAGTTACAAAGAAGAACTAATTGCTATTAGGGAGAAAAAAATGGCGGGAGTTTTACTTAGGTCACGTGCTCGATGGATTGCAGACGGAGAAAAGGTTACAAAGTATTTTTGTTCGTTAGAGAAACGTAATTATGTCAGTAAACAAATAACTAAAATAACAAAAGCCAATAGCGAAGCTACAACAGATAAAGAAGAAATAGCAAAAGAAGTTAACTCATTCTATACAAAACTCTATTCTGAACGAGAAGTAGAAGTGTTTGATAAGAATATGTTTGAAAAGGAAATGCCAAAGTTAAGTGATTTCCAGAAAGAAGCCCTCGAGGGAAGAATAAATCTTGATGAAGCAGGTTTTGCTTTAAAAAATATGAATAATGGTAAAAGCCCTGGAAGTGACGGTTTCACAGTGGAATTTTTTAAGGTTTTTTGGCGAGTTCTAGGTGGCTTTGTGGTGAGATCTCTCAATGAAGGTTTCACTAAAGGAGAATTATCAATAACACAAAAGGAAGGAGTTATAGTTTGTATTCCAAAGGGTGATAAACCGAGAGAGTTAATAAAGAACTGGCGTCCAATTTCTCTTCTGAATACTTCATATAAAATTGGATCAGCTTGTATAGCAAATCGTATCAAAACTATCCTATCAAATTTAATAAGCGAAGACCAGACAGGTTTTATGAAAGATAGATACTTAGGTGATAATGTACGCTTCCTTTATGACTTAATTGATTTGTTAAATAGGACTAATAAGCCTGGATTATTGCTATGCCTCGATTTTGAAAAGGCCTTTGACTCGTTGAGCTGGGATTTCATGTTTAAAATTTTGAGAATGTATAACTTTGGCAGTGACATATGTAACTGGATTAAAACATTTTATTCTAACATTAAGTCTACAGTCATTGTTAATGGATCTGCAACACCATGGTTTAACATTAGCAGAGGGTGTCGACAGGGCGATCCGTTGTCTCCATACCTATTTATTCTCTGTGTTGAAGTAATGGGCATTTTAATAAAGAAAAATAAAAACATAAAAGGCATAATAATAAATGAAATAGAAAATAAAATTGTCCAATATGCTGACGATACAGAGTTAACACTAGAGGGAGATGAGAATTCTTTTATTGAAGCTGTAGGTACTATTAACTCATTTGGAGCTATTTCAGGATTAGCTTTAAACTCGGACAAATCTAGTGCAATATGGCTTGGTAGCAGAAAGAATTCTCCTGTGATATATATGCCTCATTTAAAAATGGAATGGAATCCAGCACAATACAAAATTTTGGGGATTTGGTTTACAAATAACTTAGAAGAATGTGTTAAGATAAACTTTGAGGATAAATTTTATGAAATAAAAAGATTGTATAAAATATGGTCGAAGAGAGAAATAACCCCACTCGGACGAATAGCTGTATTAAAGTCATTGATATTGTCAAAAATTGTGCATCTGTGGATTTTACTTCCTAATCCTCCAGACAAAGTTGTAAATGACATTCAGTTAAGCATTTTCACATTTGTGTGGAACATGAAAAAAGACCGAATAGGCCGGAAAACATCAATAAAAATTTTGAAAATGGAGGAATTGGTATTCCAGATGTGCGAAAATTTATGAATGCTTTAAAATTGACATGGATACGAAAACTTTTGTTAAACAATAAAAAATGGAAGAGTATTTTGCATTATACAGATAAACGTACAACTATGTTAGAAAAATTAGGATCTGCAGTGCGTAACTTTGTAAATGTTAATAATTTTTGGTGTGATGTTTTTAATGCTTATTTAGACTTTGGCAGAAAAATTAATGATTATCAACCAGAGGAGATTCTCAGTGAACCATTTATGTGTAATGACAAAATTTTGATTGCCGAGCAGCCGTTCTTCAGTCAAATATGGGTTAATAAAGGAGTTTTTCAAGTTCAACATTTACTTACAGAAACTGGAAATTTTTATACCCACAATGCCTTTAAAAATAAATACAATATTGAGGTTGACTTTCTGTCATATCAAGGGTGCTTAAACGCAGTTAAGGAATTTATAAAAAATAATAATTGCACTTCATTAAAAAATGCGACAGCAAAATTTGAAAATAGTAAAGCACAACGAACTCTTTGCACTGTTCTTAAAGGAGCTAAAATTTATTATGACATTTTGATAAAAGACGGGGTACATCCAAATTGCTGTAGTAAATGGGAAGAACGAATTTTTGGCAATCTTAATTGGAAAGTCATTTTTAAAACATTGGCAAAGATTAAAGACATTAAACTAAAGTGGTTACAAACACGAATTGTTCACAGAATTTTGGGTACAAATATTATTGGTAAACAAATGGGGAAGCTGGAGGATGACCTGTGTACGTTTTGTAAATCAGAAAAAGAAAATATTCAGCATATGTTTTGGCATTGTAACGTTAGTAATAATTTTTGGATGACTCTTCAAAGATTAATTAATAATAAATGTGAAATTGTCCATAACTTAGCGCTGGATGAACAACTAATATTGTTTGGTTGTCATGAAAGCGTTAAGACAGATGCTGTCCTTGATTTGATACTGCTGCTAGCAAAATCGTATTTGTATAGTTGTAAATTTAAGCAGGAATTACCTTCACTAATCGGGTTTACCAAAGTGCTTAAATCTAGATATGACATTGACAGATGGAATGCAACATTATCCATGCAATATGTGCAATTTGAAACACTTTGGCATTTCTACAGACCACTGTTTATGTAATATTGTTTTCCTTTCTTTTCGTGTTTTCCTTTCTGATCGTCTTTTATGTTTAAGGTTATTATTTTTTTTCTCATTTCTTTTTCTCTCTTTAAATTTAAAACATCACCGTGCTAATAAATTAACAACAGAATGTATAAAGGTGTCATATGTTTATGGTGAATAAAAAAAAAAAAAAAAATGACAGCTGATGTAACGTTATGCTCATTTCCACAGCGCTCATTGTGTTTGGCGACGACAAGGACTACAGTATCCAATTTAACTCTCTGGACGATTTCTTTGTTGAGGAGGAGTCGTTTCTGCTGCGTAAATCTAACGGCAGTCTCATTGTTGCCTATACTTCAGGTCTGATGGAATTTTTCTTAATTCACGTTTTTCTTTACCTTTTGTTGTTTTCTGTACATTTTGTTTTTCCTGTATGTTGCCATGGTACTTATTTCGGGTTTCTCAAAATTTATTACAAGAATTATAACGTTTTTCAATAAGGCTGAAATTGTCATCAGCAAAATAGTTGTTGTTCTTCGTCCCTTATTTTTTTACACTTATCGGATCTAGCTGCCCAAAGCTCCCAAACACACGGGATAGGAAAACGAATAATTCTTTCTACACATGAACTGAAAGAAAGTTGCACAGCAAAAATAAAATAAAATAAAAGCTAGCGTAACGCGCCAGTTACAGGTGATTATTTATTTCATGAGCGTGATATTGGCGGGTATATAACAAGTTATTTCGTTCTATTTATTTCAGAAATCAGCGTGACTGTGAGCGTGGGAATAAAATCTCTGGACATTTCTGTGGCCGTGCCACTCGAGTTCCGTAACAAGACTCGAGGCCTGCTGGGTAATTTCAACGACGTTCAGGGCGATGACTTCATTCTTCCAAACGGGACGAGACTCGGAGCGAACTTGACGGAGCGGCAGATATTTGAACTCTTCGGCAAGTCATGTGAGTCGACCTAAATATCACACCCGAATTTAATTTATCGATTATATGCAGTATCAATTTAATTTTTACAGGCGCATTATTCAATTCTACATACTCTACCGTGAAAAAAGTATGTGGTCAGTAGTGTTGTGTGTTCTCTGTCCAGGGTCTGTAAGCAAAAACTTACCGTCTGTTATGCGTTATGGGCCGAGAGAAACGTTTGCCGACTACGAGCATCTTGACTTCCAGCCTCTCTACATGGATGAACAGCCAGCACATGCTCGCCAAGCCGCTGAAAGTTTCTGTGGTGGTGCAGACAAGCTAGCGTGTGTGTACGACTACCTGGCCACTGGTAGTGCTGACTTTGCCACAGCCACCCGTTTAACCCATAACACGTCATCTAGGACAGTACTACAGAGCAGTAAGTCAAAACATACTGTTTCTTTGGTGCAAGGGCTCCAAGATCACACAACTAGGTGTCACAAATCCTGTTCAAATTCACAGTTAGTGTTGCCCTTCCGACAAAATAAAATTAAGCAAAATAAAATAACCTCTTTCAAAAGTACGGTTTCGATGTAAATCGATAAATTCAATCGTCACAAAAAAAAAACAACCCAACATCCTTGCTATCTTGGTCATTTAAACTATACAGTTGGCTTATTTGTAAATAAAAGAAAAGCTTTCTACATTATTAGATCCCTTTTAGGCACGACATTAATTATGCTTTTGTTAGATCAGTAGGCTAACATTCGGGACATTTGTGGGATTGATTTAAATGTTAAGCGCTGTTTGATGAACTTTGGCGTTTTTGAAGCAAAACGAATGAGAAAATATTTGTCGGTATTTTTTATTTTCTAGAACACAGCGTTCCTCGACTGACAGCTCCTACCTCACTACGCGTGCTTGCGAACCAGCCTCTGACTGTTCAAGTAAACGCCACTGACAACGACAATGACACAGTAACGTATCATCTGACTGGTCCTGGGACCATTGACCCACACTCTGGCGTCATCAATGTCACTTTCAATCGGATGCCCAGCTCACCTCTAAGGTAACACCTACCTTCGCTTCAGTTAGGAAATGTTGCTTGATTTGTAGGCTTATTTGTAGTATTTATGATAACTTCATTGGGAATAATAACTATAAATTAGTGGCCTGCCTCCCGTACCATCATGTATTTTCTACCGTAAAGATAGACACTGGAGTCATTTATATACTAAACACGTTTTGTTCGATTTGTCAAAACGGCTGAAGAGAAATTAGTTGAGTTTTCGTATAGGTGCTTCACATCATGAAATGTCCTTCAGTAGCAGGCCGGTTGTCAGTTGGTCGGTCCAACACTCCCAATTTCACTTTTTTTGGGTCAAAACACACTTTTTGCCTTATCACAATGTAGCGGAATGGGCTGAGGCTTTGGAGAGAAGTTGTCTACCTTGAATTTCTTGGTTAAACTAGCCTTGGGTGGCTCCTGCTTTGTAGAAACCTTTGGGGATGCCATTGGGTTATGCATGACAAGGCGACACGACATTTGTTCTCCCCAGCTGACCATTCACCTTCTGCTTTTGGTGGTGAGCGGGACTACTTTGTCGGCAGGCATTTTATGCTGGTCGATGGCAGCGACTTTGCAGAAATGTGTCGTGGCACTAGTAGCCGGCAACCCGTTTTACTACCAACGACGCATCACCGCCTTGCAGGGCAAATACTTTTATGTCCCTCTTTAGAGTGATAAAAAGAAAATAACAGCTGGAGTTGGGCCGTGTTCTCAAGGTTGGTGGCCGAGAGGCGGGAATTAAATGCTTCCGCTCGGCTACATCAAAAATAACTGAACGGAAATTCACTACTTTTACTTTGCGGACACTCTAACTACTGCTAGGAATGTTAGATTATGAATCGTAATTGTACTTTCTCAAAGGTCAATGTCAGTGTGCTTCACCATTTTCTAAACGTTTTGTAACAAAAAATTTCCTGATCGGATTTTGATAATGTTTTGCTTGCAAATAGTTTAGATAGTGGCCTATCATTCCACCTTTTTCTTTTCCGAGTCAGGCACAACATCGCCAAGAAAGCTAATAATTTTGAAAATTCTTATTTTTCTGCTGTGTGGGGAAATACATTTGAGTGACTTGCCATGTTGTTAAGTGTATGTATGTCTGTTCTATTGAAGTTTCCTGCCAATACGTTTCACGTTGATGAAAGAGCTATGCCCTTTGTGCAGTGTGTACGCCACGGATTCGAGTGGTTTCCAGTCTCCAATAGCCGTCATTGTGATACAACTGTGTCAAAACTGCAGCATTCACGGAACGTGCGACTACGACCACCTTAAAGCCTTTGATGAGAGCGGTTACATACTGCAGGCCTCATGTCGCTGTGACCCTTCCTACACCGGCAACAGCTGTGAGAGTGAACTAAATGCCTGTGTTCCAAACCCCTGCCTGCCAGGTCAGAAGTGTGTAGACTTGACACCCGCACAACAAGGAAACAGTAGCGTTGGCTACAACTGTACCGACTGTCCTTCTGGCTACGTTCTTCAGAACTCTCTGTGTGTTGACGTGGATGAATGTAACGACACCGTCCTCAGCAACACATGCCTCCATAACTGCGTCAACACTGGTGGAAGTTATCAGTGCTCGTGCCGCGACGGCTTCCGGTTGATTAACGACGGCAAGACGTGCCGTGATGTCAACGAGTGCGTAGAGCGGTGGACGGGTTGCGAGCAGAACTGTAACAACACTGAGGGCTCTTTCAACTGCTATTGCAATGACGGTTACAGCCTGCGCAGTGACGGCCAAAGCTGTGTCGTCAATACCGGCACATCCTCTGCCGTGTGCAACAACGTCGAATGTGCAGTGGGCTGTCGTCCCGTCTACAACCCAGACTATAATCAATTTGAGCCGGAATGCTTTTGCTTTGAGGGCTACGAGTTGGCAGGAGACGGTAAAACGTGCATAGATATAGACGAGTGCCAAAAAGGCTTGTGCTCCCAGCAGTGTCTGAACAGCAACGGTAGCTTTGTCTGTGCCTGTAACAAGGGCTATGAGTTGGATGCAGACAAGCGCACGTGCAAGGAATGTACCAACATGATGTACGGTTCAAATTGCCGCCTGAGGTGCTCGTGCAGTGGTCGAGGGATTAGCTGCCACCATGTCACAGGGTAAGCTTGGGATATTTAGCACACGTGAGTATAGAAAACGGTGCATTGTTACATAATAACTATTTGTTTGCCTAATTATGACATGTACTTTGTAACTTTAGTAAATGACCGCAGAGTAAAGGTTGAAGTAAAGAACCAGCAAGGAATACAGGAAAAGATGGTCCAGGAATTAAAAGAAATAAATTAATCAGTTCGATAGTTGACTACCTAAAGAATTATCTATATAACTATGCTACCCACTTAATGAACAAAGTAATGATCTGGTCTCTTGCTTAAATCGACATTGTAAAATCCGTTGTGTAACAATGTCGTTTAATACCTGTTCCTGGTACACGATTAACTCAGGTGGTATGTCGTGCAGTTACTGACATGTAAGTGATTACGCGTTTCAGGTGCGTTTGCGAAAAGGGCTGGACGGGTGAGCAGTGTGAGGAAGATGTGGACGAGTGCAGTCAGGTGACCAGTCCCTGTGCTGAAGACCAGCTGTGCCACAACACTAATGGTTCCTACACCTGTTTCTGCCCGTCTGGCTACGTCAAGACTGACACTAGCACTTGTGAAGGCAAGACCATCTTACACAAGCGATGTAGCATACTTACATCGTTTCACAGTTTCACAGTTTTTACTTAGATTCATTTAGACACTCTCATCAGTTCAAGGTAGAATGCCAACACTAGAAGTTGGCTATGAACTTTGTGCGTTTCAAATTGTGTTTCAGTTGTCAGTTTCTCTTGAGACATTTTGTCTTCCCCAGGATTATTTTGAATCGTTTCAATCATTAACTATGAATATTTTTTTGTATTTCCGGTTATTGCTTGTATTTGGATCTGCTTGTTTTTACTCACATGCATAGCAATGCGAGTCTTTGTACTCAACCCAAAAGGTTTTTTCCCAGATTTTTACAAATATGTGCGAGATGAGTCCTAAATAATCCAAAAATGACATTCAAAAAAATAAATTTGTCCGCCGGCGTACCCCATTTGTCAGTGCAAAACTTGCAAGTGGATTAATATATCAGGACGGATTTTAACTAGCATAACCAAAGTTGGTAAGATGGTGTATATCCATGAGACCTATACAAGATCAACGAATGAATGACTTCGCCTCAAGGTCAAGGCCACATGGTCAACAAATGTAATGCCTCGGTCACACAGCACTCCACGTCTTAATCACGTACAAAAAGTTCGGAAAATCTGGTGGACGTGGTCGTACGTGGTCATTTGCGGTCAATTTTGGTTTGGCCGTGCTTTGGACGGAGTATGGCCGTCGGCGGCTGTTCCACTGCTGAAGCACTGCCTAAGCACGGCTAACCACGTCCAGCCACGTGTAAGCCTAAAAAAAATTGCACATGTTCTAAAACGAGGAGGAAAAAGGCGGCAAGTTATACCGATCCAGATCTTGTACAAAACACCTCCAGTCATTTGCAGTATGCCTGGAAAGAAGGGTTCCTCTGCCAAGAAGAGGTCGACGAAGGCTCCCCAAGACTCCCAGGCCCAAGTCACAGTCCAGGTCCATGCTCCCCCCTGCTGGTGCTGCCGGTCCAGACCCTGACCCTCATGCCGAGGTCTCAGAAAATTACGGTATTTATATGCCGCAAATCAGAAGTGATACAGAAGTGATTAGGCAGTGATCGGGACGTATTTCGATCTTGTTCGAGACGTCGTTAGGTAGTGCTATGTACGTGGAAAAATCCATTTGTCAGTGATAAGCCGCTAAACACCGCTATTTCCCGTGATTCCAACGCGGTACATGCGTCCAATGACTGAACGCTAAACTTTCGCGTCTTACCGCGTCTCCCCAAGTTTTAATCACTGCCGGAACACGGATTACCATGCGTGTTTCACGTGTGTTGCACGTCTTTACCGCGTGTGTTACCCGTGGTTGTGCGCGGGCTAAAATTTTGAGCAATTCAAAACTTTTTGCCGCGTCCGATGCCGTTCAGATTTCTCCCCGCGTCCTGCCACGTCTATATCTCGACCGTAGCTCGTCTTAACCTCGACATCAACGCGAACAACAACGTCCACTCCACGGGTAACAAATTTCGGACGCGCTTTGGCCGTGATTCAACCGTAAAGGGCTGTGTGACCGGGGCTTTAGTTTAAAAAAAGAAGAAATTTTCACGCAATTTCAATTTTTTGACTCGCATGCATAGCAATGTGAGTCTATGTACTCAAAAACCAAAAAATGTTCCCAGATGTTTGAAAATCTGTTCGAGATGAGTCCTAAATAGTCCAAAAATGAAATGGAAGAAATATCCGTCGGTCCGTCTGTTGTTTGCCGGGCTTCTATCGTCTGCCGGTCCGCAGTCCGCCGTCTGCCTGTGTGCAAAATTTACAAGTGGATTTTAATATCTCAGAACCTATTTTAACTATCACAACCAAACTTGCTAAGATGTTGTATACCCATGAGACCTTATGAAATGATCAGTGAATGAGTGACTTTACTTCAAGGTCAAGGTCACAGAGTCAACAAATGTTAGTCATTTAACCCATAGTATGCAACAACATTAGGTTATGTGATCAGATTTGCATGAGATATCAGGTGAGGGTTAAGGTCATCCCAAGGTCAAGGGCACTGAAGTTAATGTTCTCCCGTTATCGTTGTTTTGGCATAATATATAACTTTTGCTGTAGTTTATATGATAGTATATGAGTGTTTTTGGAGCCAGAGGTCAAGGTCATCTCAAAGTCAAGGTCAAGAGCATTTAAAGATCAAAGTCGATAATACTTTGCATTTTAATGTAACCGTTTCATTTAGTTTTTTCTGGGCAATCATGTTCATGTTTTATATTACGAGTTCCATAAGAAGCCTGTGAGTCATATATGCTTCGCTTTGACCTTCTAGTTTCACAGTTATTATTATTGAACTTATGATTCTTTGATGCATGCTACATATCAATTAGACAGGCATACTTTGCAAGTTTGGTCAACGTCACTCCAAGGTCAAGGTCGCTAGAGCTTTCCAAAGTCGGTTTGTTTAGAGGTACTTTGAAGTGACTTTTACCCACAATTTGTTGGATATAAAGATGACTAATTCATCTTTCATATATGATCTTTTAAGGTCAAGGTTATTTTAGGCCTTGCAAAAACATTTTTATAAATAGGTCACCGTAGAGTGGAATGGTGTATATTTAATCCATAGTATTCAACAACATTGGGTTATTTGATCATACATGAGGTCACCTGAAGATCAAGGTCATCCCAAGGTGAAGGGCACTGAAGGTCAAGAGCAAATCAAGGCCAAGGTAATCTCAAGGTCACTATTGATGTGTTGTTTTTTTTTTTTTTTTACCTAATCCAACTTTTGCTGTAGTTTATTTGATTTTACATAAGTAAAATATAAGTAAAAGAATGTCAGGACCCTAACTGCGGATGGAAAATTTGAAGAACTGGCCCACGAACTGGACCACTATTGATGGAACATTTTAGGTATCAGCGAACTGCGCTGGAACGATCTAGGTGAAACAACGACCAACAAAGGCATATCCTGTCCTATCCTATCCCGTAACTCAAAGGTTGTAGGGGCACCACAGATGATCGTTTAACCAGCGTACTCCATCTTTCTCTGTTCTCAACAACGCTCATGGCTTCGTTTAGTGTCAAACCAGTCCATTCTCGAATGTTGTCCTCCCACCTCTTTTTCTGTCTCCATCTTCTTCTTCCTCCTTCCACCGTGTCTTGCAGGATGGTTTTTGCAAGGCCTGATGCTCTGCTGACGTGGCCATACCATCGGAGTTTCCGAAGAGGGGGAATTCAGCGTGAGTGGACAATATACCCGCAGAATTGCTTCAAGCAGGAGGAGAAACGATGATTGACGCCCTCACCATTATCTGTAACAAGATCTGGCAGAGTGCGGAGTGGCCTACACCACGGACCCAGTCGCTTGTCCTCACTCTTCTCAAAAAGGGTAACCTTCAGGAGTGTGAAAATTACCGCACCATCAGCCTCATCAACCATCCCAGCAAGGTCCTACTGAAAATAATACTTAACAGATTGAAACCCCAAGCTGAGCAAATGGCTGGAGAGGAAAAAGAACTTGAACAGCTTGTACAGAGACTTTACCGCCTCCTGAGCCTTTGGTATGGAAATAAGTGCAGAGAAGACAAAATGATGATCAACAACACATGGCATCAAAACGGACATCATAGCTCTAAATATTTAGGAGCCATTGTATCAGACAATGGGTCCCGACAGGAAGTCCTCTCCAGGATGGCACAAGCAACTGCTGCCCAGACAAGATTGAAACCCATTTGGAAAGACAGGACCATCAGTCTACACTCCAAGATAAGGCTGCTGCGCTCCCTAGTCATCTCCATCTTCCTATACGCTTGCGAAACATGGACTCTCACGGCAGATCTACAACGAAGAATACAAAGCATGAAAATGAGGTGCTACAGAAGACTTCTGGGCATTTGTTATACCCAGCAAATCGCCAACAACGAAGTCCGTCAGACGATCACACAAGCCATTGGAAAACTCGATGACCTGCTCACAGTGGTGAAGAAACGGAAACTCCGATTGTACTGCTACGTCACCACATCATCAGGCGTTGCAAAAACCATCCTGCAAGGCACGGTGCAAGGAGGCAGAAGAAGAGGGAGACAGAAAAAGAGGTGGGAGGACAACTTTCGAGAATGGACTGGCTTGACACAGAGCGAAGCCATGAGGGTTGCTGAGGAAAGAGAAAGATGGAATACCCTGGTTAAACGATCATCTGTTTTGTTCCAACGACGTTCGAGTTACGGGACAGGACAGGATAGGATAGGATTGCAAGTTCATAAGGAACGTGAGTCATGTGGGCCTTGCCCTTTCTAGTTGTTGACCCATTTATTGTTGGGATAATTCAGATTGCATGCTTTTTTATATTCTCGTGTGTATGATATTTGCCTAGACTTCAACGAGTGTGCGGAGGGGTCAGCACTGAACACTTGCACAGAGCTGGAGCAGTGCAGCAACGTGCCTGGTTCTTTCCACTGCACCTGCATACAAGGATACTATCGCCACAACGGATCCTGTATTGGTAAAGTCTCCACGGTGTTTTAGATAAAGCTTTGTAAGGGTTTATCTTCGTCTTTTTTTCTTGTTTTTTTTTTTTTTTGGGGGGGGAGGGGTGGGGTGGGGGCTTTCCTTAAATAAAAATAGAAAATGAGCGTCTCAACGACTGAAGTTAAACAGGTGTTGAGATATTGTGACAGGTGTACGCGTGCATGCGTGTGTGAGAGTTGCGTGTATGTGTGTGTTGACCTGTGTGTGATTGTGTGTTTGGGTGCGTGTGTGTGTGTGATTTTATGTTGCTCGGTGTGTGTGTGTGATTTTATGTTGCTCGGTGTGTGTGTGTGTATGGGCGTGTATGCGTGCGTGCGTACTTAAAATAACGTATTTTATCGTACCTTCTCAATCTCATAAGGACTTTATTTGTCATCGTTACAGATGTAAACGAGTGCGAGAGCAGCAACGATTGCCAGCAGAAGTGTGTCAACGTCAATGGTTCCTACAACTGCGACTGTAACTATGGTTATAGGCTTTCCACGGACAGACGATCGTGTAAGAAAGGTAAGAAATGGCGTCATTGAAAATCAGGCTGTGTGATTAAAACAAAATGTTGTCGACATCCAACAAGCGTGAACAAGTGGGAGGTGTTGTTCATTAGTTCAGAAAGGGATTAAGCATTCCGCTTATTAGAATGAGCTTCGAAGACTTATTAATCTTAGAATGAGTGGTGTACATGTAAGTTTACTATGAGCGTGTCGCTTCTGGGACATAGATTTTGATAATAAAATAGTTTACTAAACTGCTTCATGTGCTCTTTTCAAGGGCTGATTCTTGCTTTCTCCTAAAAACTAATTGGCTGTCTGAATCTTGGTTTCCATGGTCAATATTGAGTATTGTGGTGTTTGTTTCAGTGAAAGACGTGTGTGCAGAGTTTGAAAACTTACATTGTGAGCACGGATGTACGCTGAGCGACGACAAAAAAGCTGTCTGTTTCTGCTACACTGGATACTCCTTGACTGACGACAACCAGCGTTGCAGGGGTGAGATATTGAACAGCAAATTGGTATTAAACTGGATTACTCAACAAAATACGTTTACATGGCCGTGAATATTGTCACAGTATTATGTTTTAGTTTTCTCTATATTAAATTCATTTCGATTATTTTTTGTTTAAAATTATTATTTTTTAAATATTATTATTATTATTTTTTTAAATTTACATTATTATTGTTATTATTGTTGTTGTCCCCCGTTGGGGTGCCGGGGGTTTCAGTATAAATAGTATCCCCACTTTCTGGAAATTTAGTGCTTTAAATTCCCACTATCGCTGTCTTTCTCATTTGTTCTTTCTCATTCCTTTTCTGTTCTAACAATCTGCAATAGTATCTTCTTCTTCACTAGACCAGTCATCTACCTTTTTCTTGAAAACTCTTCCGGGACAAAACTCCTTATTTGTGTATGAGGTCTGTTGGATCAGCTTGGGAATATTGGACGCTTTCTGCCAGGTGGTCACTAGGGCTTCCTATGATGTTATTATTTAGCAATGTAGGCATTTTATATGTATGTGTGGTCCTGATTTGGCTCGGAAGAGTGCGCTGGACCTAAAGCAATAATCATGTTATGTTATGTTATATGTATGTGTTTTGTTGATATTTTATAATGATGTTTATATTCTATTTTGTTTTTGTAAACGGGGGTTCGATAAATTAGAGTATAGCCTCAGCGTCCCCTGCGTGGGATGCCTTTATTGTAAAGTGACTGGCTGGTGGAGTGCCTTCAGTTTTACCACTATGTAGTCTATGTAATCCTATCCTATTCTATTCCTATCCTATCCCGAGTTAGGTCGTTGAAGCGCCACAGATGATCGTTTAACCAGAGTACTTCAGCTTTATCTGTTTTCCGTAACCCTCATGGCTTTGATCAGTGTCAAACCAGTCCATTCTTGAATGTTGTCCTTCCACCTCTGTTTCTGTCTCCCTCGTCTTCTGCCTCCTCGCACCGTGACTTGTAGATGGTTTTTGCAAGGCCTGATGCTCTGGTGACGTGGCCATACCACGAGCGAAGCCGGGGAACTATTTTGTTTGTGTGTTTGTTTGTTCTAGTTTCGATTGCTATGGGTATATAAAATTGTGTATGCCAGTCTATTCATGTCTTGTGATTACAGATGTGGATGAGTGCAGTCAGGGATTATCCAACTGTTCTCATTCATGTAACAACACGGTGGGAGGATTTGTCTGCTCTTGTCCTGTGGGAATGGAACTAGACAATGACCAGCGATCTTGCCTGAGTAAGCCTGCAATTTTAATAAGTAAAATACAAGTGGAACGCACATGTAAAAGGGTGAGGTGAAAGTCCAACAACTGGGCTCGAGTACAATCGTACAGTCCTCTTGAGACAGAGCTGTTGTTATCTTGGTTTCTCTTGTTTTACACTAGACAGCAAATTGTATCAGTTCGTTTAGAAATTATTAACAGCACATGCCTTAATAGCAAACCTGCAATCGAAGTGTAACACCATCGGATTAATGTTGTAGCCTGTATCTGGAGTACATTACAATTCGCTAATGTTTATCGGTTAGATCTCTGTCTGCAGACATCTGTTGTGTTCCATTTTCATGTGGGTGCATCGTAGTTTCATTTACAAGATGCGTTTGCAATATTAACGATTTGTCTTTCTGCAGGGTGTCCAACGGGGACCTACGGTGTTGATTGCAGTAAGACCTGCGCTTGCGGCCAGGGCAGCGACTGGTGTGACGCTGTCAGTGGCTGCGTGTGTCGTCACGGGTGGGTAGGCGTTAACTGCGACCATGACATCAACGAGTGTGACAACAAAACGGTATATGACGATTGCCAAAGGCAAGGATCGCTGTGCGTCAATTTCCCTGGAGGTTACACTTGCCAGTGTCCTGAGGGTTTCAGTATGAATACAACCAGTGGCAAGTGTCAAGGTAAGACAACGTAGGCTCCGTCTCTATACATTATCAGTGTCTACATAGCCTGCATGTGCGTGTTTTGATAATGTCAACTATGTACTTATCTCTAGTGCAGTGTGCCTAATCGTTTTAGCACGTTTGCAACGTTAGCGATTGATTATTTGCAACCTCTTGTTGGGTTGCAGACATTGATGAATGCCAGAACTCGCGGTGCAGCCAGTCATGCGAAAACACTCACGGAAGTTTCCGCTGTTCCTGTAATTCTGGATTTACGTTGGACGTTGGAGGTCGCTTGTGCAAGGGTAGGTTATATTATAAAGTTTTAATAGTTTGGAGGGTGCTGCTTAAACTAAGCTTATTTGAATCCTCATGTAACATCTTCTAAACAACAAGCATTTTTCAGAACTTAAATAAAACAGAAAAACAGAGAATATTGGGTAATAGTGATAGTTACTACAGAGAAAACGAAAAAACACATGACTTTGACATCTTCAGGATCCATCATGCATACAGCCATGATCACAAGTAAGGAAATTACAGACGAAGACGATGATGACAAAGAAGATAAGAATACTTTATTATCTCAAAACACGATAAATGTACACATTGATATGTACAAAGAAGGAGAAGAAAATGGGCAACTACTCTGCCAAATGAAGACAAAAGAACAGAGTAGAACCCGATTGCATGGTGATTTTCAGACGTGGATGAGTGTGCCTCCGCCCATCCTTGCAAGCAGCAATGTGACAACACTCCAGGCTCTTTCCTCTGTTCCTGTGACAGGACGGGCTTTACGCTGGCTGATGACAAAGTCTCGTGCGTGTGTACGTACATTCTCGTAGTTTTCGTTCGATTCTAAATTACACCAAGATCTTACTATGCAGATTTATTTATGTTTCTGCAAAGAGTAAGACCAGTAGACTGCCTTTACTTTTTATTACATTGGGTAAAAACTGACGTCAGTCAAGTTAAGTACTCGACCAGGTATCGGTATCGGGGGAAAAAAGGCCAGTTTGGGTCATGTAACTAGTTTTAACCAATTCTTGGCCGCTTTGTATTGGATGATTGTGTGTGAGTGTGTGTGTGTGCGTTGTTTTTGAGTATTGTATGAACTGTATAATACTAGACTTTTGGTAATTGAATGTTGTTATTGATGATGTGTGTTTATTTTTTACAGCAAACATACAGTGTAAAACGCTTCAGTGCGATGGCAGGAACGGTGGCTGCGTCGTTACTAAGGGGAAAGAGTCGTGCTTCTGTAACAATGGGTACCAACTGGCAGCGAATAACCTCACCTGCGACTGGATTGGTACTGCAAAAACACTTCTTTGAATTGCTTTTTTTGAAAATAATAGACACATAAAATGTATGAATATATACGTTTCTGTGCAATTTTCATCGCGACCTCATATTTACTTTAACTACTGCTTCATATAAATAAAATTAATAATTATAATTCATATTTGCACTTTCTCAAATATTAAGGTGCTGAGAATCATAATTTTCTAAGCTACACACCTTTTGCGCTGTATCTCGAAATTGGCTGAACCGATTTTGATCAAGTTTGCCTTAAAGAAAGTTCAAGGAGTGGCCAGTTGTGCCAAGTTTTCATTTTAGTTCAAGGTGTAGTCAAGCATTCCACGTTTTCATTTTGCGTCTTTATGATAAAACCGAGACAGAATAGGCCCACGAAAATTAGCACTCCTTAAAATCTTTTTTTTTTCAGTTATGTGTTTGAGTGTCTGAAAATACAATTGAATGGCTTAACATCTTTTTTTCCATTTTGTGTTCTATATTCTTTGACGCTGAGTGCTTAATTCTGCAGATGTCGACTGGTGCGCTAACACAACCTGTGACCAAGACTGTGCAGAAACAGAAGACAGACGGTCCTTTATCTGCAGCTGTAGGAACGGCTTCATATTGAACGATGACAGATTTTCATGCCGAGGTATGACGAACAGTTGGTGTTTTGATGGGTGACTTGAAGTAAAAACTGGCATTGTAGGTAAAAGTAGGGAGACCTTGTAGAAGATAAAATGGCGGGCAATCTGGAGAAGAAACGCTTGTGATGGTGCTGTGTGAAGCGGAAGTGTGAAATACTCGAGTTAGTATGACTATTGGGGGACATGGCAAGTTTTAAGAGAATGTAGCCGCGTTGGCTACAATGATTTCTGACCATACCGTACGTGGGCCTCACTCCGTCTAGGGTTAAACTTTCTATGTGCTGATACTTGATATATTTTTCAGATCCCTTAAAGAACATCACCATTAGACTTAGCATTACATTCTCTATCTGAATATATAAACTTTATTTTTGATTTATGGAGCAGCTTCGAAGGGGAGCGCTATGTTTAGAATAGCGCGATGCATATCACGTTGTTGAAGACACCGCTCTATTATAGGCTAAACCTATAAGGTATCGTCTTGTGGTTTGCAAACAAACCGACCGGCCAGTGTAGCAACCGTCTACCATATCGCTAATGGGAGGGGGGGGGGGGAAGGGTGGTAGACGTTAAACCTCAATTTTCAGTGTAGCGTAACTTCCTACATTTTTAGCACAGGATACGAAGAGAATTTTGAATACGGACTATAACAAAAATTCTACATTGTATCACCTTAAATGTAATATTTTCCGGTGTCTTAGTTCATTATCTTCCAGTAGATGCTTAAATCAAACATGAGTTTATATGGATACACAAATCGGAAGAGAAACAGGAGAGAAGTTGTAAGAAGGTTCCAGACTTAATTGTTGCTGGTAGGATGTGTTATAAGTTTTATATTCTAGTCCGTCATAGTCTAAACCCATAATAGTAAACATGCCATATTACATATCGTTGAAAAGAGTAGAGGTCGTTGTTTCTTTTTCATTATTATTATCTTTTATATTTTATTGAATTAAAGAGTTATTCTGAGTTTAGAGTCGTGACACACCTTAAGAGTAACAATCAACTCTCCTTAAATCGCATATAATTTTTATTTCGTAGCCGATTGGTCCAATATTGTTATATCGGTTAGAAAGAGCGTATTTCCGAGTTTACGCTGATATATAGTTTGTATATTATTCGCTATTTTTTCACGCATTATGCTTAAAATAAAGATTAGCAACTAACCGGAAATTAGCCAGAAACACAAAGGGCCCGTACCACAAGCAGCGCGCGACAACATTGCTTTCGGTACGGCTGGCATCCCGACATAAAAGAAGGGTCGCGGTTAGTCTAGCAGGTGTCAGGGGACATTAATTTGAACAATAATTCACACTTTTCTGCTATCCTATGCACCAACGGGAATCCCCTCAATGAAACATACTTCCGGTTTTTTTTTCTCCGCGTGTTTTAGTGAGTTATTTCCAAATATTCAAGAATAATAACATGTGTCACTGGCCACCTGTATCGTACCCTCACATATTTTTATTTTTTTTGCTGCAGTTTATTATCCCTTTCTATCGCCAGTGGCGCGCCTAAACCCTACCTACCTAACATTATTTGTGAATTTTTGAAAAATATTCGGAAAAACATAACGCCCAGAGGCTGGCTCGAACCCACACCTGTCAGGCGCCATTGGTTTCTGGCTTGTGAACAAGGCAAGTTAGTCCCGCCTTAGCCCACTTGGCCACAACGCTAGCCTAACATAGTCAGTTACTTCGTGTTTTGTGAAGGTTGTGACGGCGAAGCTATGGAAAACTACAAGAGTCTTCAGGTCTTGTTTCACTTTCTGTCGATGATCGACGCACCTCCGAAGTCGCCACAAATACAGGCCTCTACGATTGTTTTTTGCATCCTTTCACTGAGCATGTACTTCCTCCACCGTTTTTATACTTATCCCACTCGTTTTCTGGCTCTAACAATCGTCGTTTTCGGCAATTTGCCATATTTAAAAGTCAAGCATCAAGCTTTGATAAAAGCAAAACAAGCTAGACCGGAACTTGGTTTCATGCTAACCTCGTTTTAATTTATAATGGCGATACCCACGAGTTTTTATGAGAGGTGCCGGAAAGTTGTGAATAGTCTAGGGATGGAATTCAGCGATTCCAGCCCTCGACCGCTGCTAGGCTGTTTCCTCCGGCGCTGAACAACAATAATAGTCTAGGGAGGGATTTCAGCGATTCCACCCCTCGACCGCTGCTAGGCTGTTTCCTCCGGCGCTGCCTTTGCCTTGCCTTAATACGGTGTTCTTCAAATAAAAACAAACCTTCAACGGTCATCAACGGACTGGCGGTCGGGAGAGAGAAAGAGAGGAAGTGTGAATGAGATTTCTTCACCCGGATTCTACCCCCTCCACACTCTTTCAAACACCACCACACCATCATATCACTACAAAATTAAGACTCTTGAGTGTTTTAGAGAATTATTACTGACATTGGAAATATTCTGTTCGCGGACCATTTCAAAACGAGCACCAAATTTACATTACATTCGTACGTGCCACCTGCTAACTCATACTAATTTGGTTATATGTTCTGTTTTAACACACTCATACTCGTAAATTCGTCATAAACCCACTTACTCGTTACCTGTAGCTAACTTGTTTGTGGATGGCTAAAACCCCAGAAAAAGCACTTCAGTGTCGAAGGATATTAATTTGCCATTACTTTTGTTGGCATGTTTCTCCTGTATTCATTATTTTATTTCAATCATTTTGTTGTTGTGCTTTTAACTATGCCTCCTTAGAAAAGTACTAAAATTATATATGCTCTTCTTCTGCTCCTGCTGCACGCAAACCCCAACCCACTGCATGCGCAATGAGCTTGTCTGCCGACGTGGAGGATCGCGCTATACAAGACATCATCATCATCATCACACACACATTGTCAAAAATTGTATCATATTGCACATAGTTTCTGATATGTATGCACCGACGCCTTGGAACGCAGAAAGCAATTGATAGTTTGGCTGTTTCAGCGTTGATAGTGTTCCCATGTTCCATACCTGTTGACTGTAGGCTTGTTTAGATGACTTTCCAATGACATTAGACTGATGTTGAATGCAAACCTGTGCAGAAAGTGTACTCGGGCAATTTTACTTAATGTTAACACATAATGGCTGAATTACACATATGAACAATCAAATGAGGGTTAACAGTGATCAGGCTCTTGAACGCCGACTCTTATAAATTGTCCGCAGTTAGAGGAGCATTCTAGTTTTTCTTCAACCCTTTTCCACAGCGTTAAAGGCGACATTTATCGTTGATAATCTTATTTCACACCCCCATTGGCTGGCTTTCAATGCCCAATCCTTGATACCTGTTTGGATAGCTAAACAGACGTGATTGTGTTGTGTTTTCTACCTTTAGAATGTCCCGACAACACCTATGGTGTAGGCTGCAACCGAACATGCACATGCAACACAGCGCACACTGCCAAGTGCAACAGCACTAACGGACAATGCATCTGCAAGCCTGGCTGGACAGGAGACACGTGCTCTGATGATGTCGACGAATGTGTCTTCACGACTGACCGATGTTCTAACCACTCTACATGTATAAACACCAATGGCAGTTATATATGCAGCTGTAAGGGCGGCTTTTACAAGAAAAATGACCTCTGTGAAGGTATGGATTTCACGTTTTATTTGCTTCCTTGTTGTATATACTGTAAGCTTATTTCTTGTAGGTTGTGATTTACACGAACGTGTAAACAAGTTTCGCCCAGGCGATTCGTTGCAGGTGGGTAGTTCTGTCCATAGCAGGTAGGCTAATTCCATTGCACACTGTATCTCAAGACCCATGATCACATACTGACCAATGAAACTTCATATGAACATTACTGGGATCAGTGGCCAGCCTCTCGTGCCATCGTATTTGCCCTACCTCATAGGTCAAGGTTGGTGTCTCGGCTAAGTTAAAATACCAGATATTACAGGAGAATAGTTTTTTCTTCCATCCCACAGATCAGTCTGGTGTTTAATATTCAGTCAGCTGAAACGGTGCAGTACTGATTTGAAGTCCTACTTAACGCCAAAAACCTTGTGAGAAATTTGCCATTTTCAAATACGTTGATTTGATCCTACCTCTGTTCCTGTCCTGTTGGTTTCTCACTCAAAACTGATCAGAGGACTTGCGAAGGTAAGCGTAGGGAAATTCAACATCTCAATGTTGTGTGTTTAATATTCAGTCAACTAAAACGGTGCAGTACTGTTTTGGAGTCCTACTTAACGCCAAAAGCCTTGCGAGTTATGTTAATATTCAATGAACTAAAAAAATGCAGAGCTCTGCTGTTTTGAAGTTATTTTATTTCTTTAATTTTTTTCTTGAACAGTCTCATCAGTTGGGTGGTCGACATATTTAGAAAATAAACTCAAACCAGTATGTTTTGTTTATGGAAAGTTTGCTTTGACTTTGATGCTAAACTTTGCCTTTGCTTTCCCCCAAAGATATCAACGAGTGTTCTGACAGCAATGGTGGATGCAGCCACTTATGTAACAACACTGACGGATCCCACCTCTGTTCCTGTCCTGTTGGTTTTTCACGCAAAACTGATCAGAGGACTTGCGAAGGTAAGTGTAGGGAAATTCAACATCTCAATGTTGTGTGTTTAATATTCAGTCAACTAAAACGGTGCAGTACTGTTTTCAAGTCCTTCTTAGCGCCAAAAACCTTGTGAGAAATCTGCCATTTTCAAATACGTTGATTTGTTGATGTCAATGCATTTCTGAGGAAAGCATCCTTTCAATGGAAAAGTATGCCATCAGCCCGGGTTTATTAAAGAATTGAATAACGCAGGAGAGTAGTTTGCATAGATCGATCTTATGTTGATATTCATTCAACTGAAAAAAATGCAGTACTCTGCTGTTTTGAAGTTATTTTATTTCTTTAATTTTTTTAGAACAGTCTCATCAGTTGGGTGGTCGACATATTTAGAGAATAAACTGCAACCAGTATGTTTTGTTTCATGGAAAGTTTGTTTTGAGTTTGATGCTAAACCTTACCTTTGCTTTTCCCCCAAAGATATCAACGAGTGTTCTGATAACAATGGTGGATGCAGCCACTTATGTAACAACACTGACGGATCCCACCTCTGTTCCTGTCCTGTTGGTTTTTCACTCAAAACTGATCAGAGGACTTGCGAAGGTAAGTGTTGTGTGACTTAGAAAACAAATTGCAACATATTTCGTAAATCCCTAAATGTGACCAAACTAGATCAACCCCGTACACTTTGTAAGTATTTCTTAGTAGATGAGGTGAAAGATGAAATAAGGGATTTGGTAAATGGGCTGTAAAATTTTTACAACTCTGTTGGAAGTCTTAAATCTTTCCCTGCCAATCGACGATATATCGTCGATCTGAGCCGCCATGTTTGTGCCAATCGACGATATATCGTCGATTTCAGTATTCCGTTTCGTTCCGGGTTTTTGCGCAGTCCAATCCAAGTTTTATTCAAGGACTGAAAATAAACCAGGACCGTTGTCTTCTAAAAAAAAAAAAGACATTACTTTGAATCGTTTCGCCTCCTTGGAGGTAGAATCTATTGACATGGAGGAGTCACCTCAACAGGGGTCAGCACCTCCATCTCCAGCTAAAACATTGCTATAATTAAGGAGAAATATCAGAGTAAAAAATATATTGCAATAAAATATATTATTTTTATTTCTTCTTATCATGACTTTTATAATACAATGGAAAATTAGAGGCCCTAAATCCAATTACGAACAGTTGCTCCTGCTTTTTAACAACCGACCAACTATCAGTTGTCTACAGGATACTCTTGAGTCCTGATAAAATACTTCAATTGTCTGGATACTCTTGCCCACAATCCAATATTTTTCGCGTGGGAATGCTTTATGTGTTTGGTCAGACATCTTATTTAGCCCAGTTACATTGACCACACCCCTAGAGACGATTGCTGCTCGAATATCTTTAAAAAAGCAACTGTAACAGTCTGTTCCTTATATTTATCCCCTTCAAAAACCATATGCAAAGCTGATTTATTAAACTTTATAGACCAACTCCCATCTCCCTTTGTGATTGTTGGGGATCTGAGTGGTCACTCTCTCAGATGTGGAAGTGACCATCAGAATCCCCAAGGCAAAATTCTGGAGAATGTTTTCAATGACCTCAACCTCTGTATTTTAAATTCAGATTCTCCTACGTATTGTCATTTAGAAACATTTTCTAATTTAGACTTGACCATCTGTGACATTTCTCTTTTATTGGATCTGGATTGGAAACCTCATTCGGATCTTTGAGGGAGTGACCATTTTCCTATTTTTCAAAAGTTTCTAGAAGATCAATCTGAAGAACTCCAGCAGCGCTGGAATTTTTTTAAAAAGCAGATTGGGACAAATTTGGACACTCCGTAGCTTGTCGAATGACCAATGATATTCTAAATTCCGAAGATCCAGCTTTGGAGTTTTCTCATATCCTAGTAGAACGTGCTTCCGAAAATATACCCAAAACGTCTATTAAAAGCAGTGCTCCGAAGAGCCCTTGGTTTGATTAAGAATGCAAGACTCTTCATCACCAAAGGAAGCCCAACAAAGTTCCTTTCAAGATCCTACTGCTGAAAATAAACTTAATCACCAGAAGCTACGAGCTAAATCTAGGTATCTCTTTAAACAAAAAAGGCGTCAATCCTGGAAAACCTTCTGTTCCAAACTTCATACCAAAACTTCTTCCAAAACAGTCCGGAAAATAATAGTTTTAAAAATTAAAGGAAAAAACTCCAAAGCTGTGATCCAAGGTCTGAAAAAAACGTGGACATATTATCACTGACAAAAAGCAGTTGGCTAATTTATTGGCATCTACTATCCACCACAATTCGTCGTCTGCTCATTATTCCCAAAAAAATCCGAGACATCAAAGATAAAAAAGAACGAGAACCCTGCTTTTTTGACTCCGATAATTGTGACCCATATAACCTTACCTTTTCTATGGATATTCATTACCAGTTAATTTCGCACCTGCCTAACGATTCCCTTAAATTTCTCTTGGCTGTGTTTAATCATATCTGGTCTTCTGGTTCCTTCCCCCCCATCTTGGCAGGAAGCAGTTGTTGTTCCAATCCCTAAACCTGGTAAGGTTCACTCTGATCCAAACAACTATAGGCCCATTGCTCTTACAAGC
The DNA here is from genome assembly GCA_036898135.1 of Oncomelania hupensis. Lineage (NCBI taxonomy): Eukaryota > Metazoa > Mollusca > Gastropoda > Littorinimorpha > Pomatiopsidae > Oncomelania > Oncomelania hupensis. Next base: position 647,043 of record JBAHVR010000302.1, read on the forward strand.
TGTTTGTGCAAAACTTTGGAAAGAATGATCTATGAGCGTTTGATGTGACAGTTAGAATCCATCAACGCTCTTGATATTTCTCAGTGTGGTTTCCGCAAAAACAGGAGCACTTCAGATCATCTCGTTCAATTCGAGTCGTTCGTCAAAAACGCGTTGGTTAACGGTGAACATGTTGTTTCTGTGTTGTTTGATCTAGAAAAGGCGTATGACACGACTTGAAAGTTCGGGATTCTAAAAGATCTAGAAATCCCGGTCAAATGTGGGAACTTACCCATTTTTTTAAACATTTTTTTTACCGATAGAAAGTTTCAGATCCGACTTGGCTCCGCTTTATTAGATTCTTTTGAGCAGGAGATGGGTGTCCCTAAGGGTAGCATTATATCTCCTCTTTTGTTTAACATTAAGATCAACAACATAGTTCAAAACGTCACATCTGGCATAGATAAATCTTTGTTTGTTGATGATTTCTTCATCTCGGCTAAGGGTAAAACATTTGCAGGGGTGGAGCGTCAACTTCAGCTTTACATAGATAAAATTCAAGGGTGGGTAGGAGAAAACGGCTTCCAATTTTCGCTTTCTAAAACCGAATGCATTGATTTGCATTGCAAACAGAACCAGGTTTTGAACCCTTCTCTCCATGTTGATAGCCAACCCATCAAAGTTTCTAAACAATTAAAATTTTGGGGTATTATTTTTGCCAGCAAATTTACTTTTCTGCCGCATATTAAATACCTGAGGGAAAGCTGCCAGAAAAGTCTTAATTTTTGAAAGTTATCAGCCACACAGGCTGGGAAGCAGACAAACAAACTCTGCTTCTTCTCTATCGTTCTCTGGTACGCTCTAAATTGGATTAGGGTAGCATCGTATATGGTTCCACTAGTAAGGTCTATTTGAAAGCCTTGGATCCAATCCATCATCAAGATCTTCGGATCTGTCTGGGGGCGTTTCGCACTTCACCGAAGGAAAGTCTCTACGCTGAGGCTGACGAACCTCCCTTGAAGATCCGCAGGCTTCAGCTTGCCATGAACTATTTTCTCAAACTTAAAGCAAACCCTGAAAATCCCGCTTATGGTTGTTTTCTAGACCCTTTATTTGCGCTTAAATATTCCAACAAACCGACAGAATTTTCGCCTTTTGGTATCAGAGAACGTCCTCACTTTGATACTGCAGGCATAGATGTTCACTTTGTTAATGATGATCAATTGCTAACTGTGCTCCCACCCTGGAATCTCATCAACCCTATTATCAACTTCACTCTCACATCCTTCAAAAAGATCGAAATTTCCGAAGCTGTTTATAATCAACTTTATCTAGAACAATGTTCATTGTATAAAGGATATGAAAACCTTTTTACGGATGGGTCGAAGAAATGAGGCTCAGTTGCTGCTGCGTCGGTCTCCAGGAGACACCTCGATCAGCCTTTACAACGGTGTATACCTGATTTTTGTTCTGTTTACACAGCTGAGCTCAAGGCAATTCATTAATCTCTGAAACAGGTTTATGAATCCAAAAGATCATCGTTTTTAATCATGTCCAATTCACTGTCAGTACTTCGGGCTCTTTCCACGAGAAAAATATCGCACCCTTTTCTGGCAGAGATCACAACTTGTTTCAGAGGGTAAAAAGATAGTTTTTATATGGGTACCTAGTCCCATGGGCATCCACGGCAATGTTGCAGTGAACAAAGCCGCTAAAGAAGCTCTGTATCTAGATTTCCATTCAGAGATTTTCCAGTTTGTTCCATACTCTGACCTGCGTTGCATGACTGGCTCTTATTATAAACGGCTGTGGCAGACCGAATGGTCTAATCCAATCAATAACAAATTATTTTAAATTCTTCCAGATTTGTCTGCTTCTTTGCCTAACTTTGCGTCCACCCGCAAATAAGAAACTGTTTTGGCTCGCCTTGATATTGGGCATAATTATGTCGCCCATAGTTTCCTTTTAAAAGGAGAACCACCACCTTGGTGCTTTGCATGTTACAAATCCTTTTCCGTTCGCCATTTTATGTCTGAAGGTGCTGATCTGGTTGATGAAAGAGAAAGATATTTTGGTTCGATACCTTTTAATGAGATGCTTAAAGTATGCAATAGTCAACACCTGTTTCAAGTTTTACATGATGTTGATTTGTTTTATCGCATATAAATCATATCGTCTTGTTTTGTATTCTTGGTTGGATTTTATTGGTGAGACTGATTTTATTTACATCTTTTATCATATTTAAATGTTAACAGTTTAGTCTGATTTTGCTTAATTTTGTGTGATCCTGATTCGGCTCTTGGCAGTCCGCTGGACCTTATAAAAACTGAATATCTATCTTTTGAACTGAGCCTAGACGCCAATTTAGCCACGAGCGCTCTCGGTACATCAAAGCCTTATTTTGATTCATGTGACAATGTGTTTCAGACATCAACGAATGCAACATCAAGACTGGGGGATGCGATCATAAGTGTGAAAACATTGATGGATCTTATTTCTGTACCTGTAACGTTGGTTTTATGTTGAACCAAGACAATAAGACCTGCATTGGTGAGTATAGCAATTTGGTGTGTCGCTTTAGGTATTTGCTAGTCATGAACACACAGCTCAACAGACGTTTAGCAAAAGGACGGTCGGGAAGAACGCTGGTAAAATTAGAGCAATTTTTACGGTCATTATTTATGTGGTTGAAATAGATTTTTATCTGAAGTTCAGGGACCTTAGATGCTTACGTAGCGACAACAGCAACGTGTAAATATACTTTCGCACAGATATATATAACACGAGTGTTTATGTTCACCATTTTGATGTGCAGAATGCCCAAAGTTTATGTACGGCGTTGGCTGCGCTAGCACATGTGCATGCATACAGAGCAATACTGAACAATGTGAGCGGGAAGAGGGCAAGTGCATATGCAAAGTGGGTTGGAAAGGGGAGACTTGCAAAGATGATATCAATGAATGTACAACAGAGGGGAAGTGTCCCGGTGAATTGGAAACATGTGAGAACACTGTGGGCAGCTTCAGGTGCGTCTGCAACAGTAACGCCGCTAGAAACGCCGCTGGCGTGTGTCTTGGTAAGCTTTTCTTTTCATTCAATCATTAACATTATTTGTTGAATGTGTCCGATTTGTTATAACTACACTATGCTTGCAACTACTATTTTGCTGTAATAGGCAGACTTATTGCAGCTAGGTACAAGGTATTTTGTATTTATGTGTTTTGTTGATATTTTATAATGATGTTTGTATTCTGTTTTGTTTTTGTAAACGGGGTGTCGGATAGCGCAGTGGTTGGAGCACTCGCTACTGTGTCGCAAGTTAAGCACCGTCCAGTGCGGTTAGCACTTGGATGGGTGACCGCAAAACGTGAAGCGACAAATAACAACGCCCCCAGTTGACTCAACTGTGATTGAGTACCTACTCTCTTAAGAGTGGGGAAGGTAAAGCAGCGAGGGAGAGAGATGGGCATCACCCTCATTACGCTGGCCCAAGATAAGTGTGATCTCCAACATCACGCTCCCCTACGGCCATAAGGCTATGGGACCACCTTTACCCTTTACCTTTTACCTTTTGTAAACGGCAGTTCGATAAATTAGAATATAGCCTCAGCATCCCCTGCGTGGGATGTCTTTATTGTAAAGTGACCGGCTGGCGGAGTGCCTTCAATGTGTTACCACTAGGGTTTCGGCAGATCTTTTATGCAGATCAGGGGTGAGTCCTCTTTCGGCGAAGTTGTGGTCTTGATTTTGTGGTCCTGATTCGGCTCTTTGTAGTCCGCTGGACCCTGTAACCAATGAATAAGTAACTAAATTTGCTACCAGGACAGCAGAAGTAACTACTATAGTGAGATATACGTTCTACAGCAGCTGACACAATTTTGTTTTTTTATTAATAATTCAGTGTTTAATAATTATTGCTATTTTTCAGTGGTGGAGACTTTCAGTATTACACTGACAGTGACTGTTAACATCAACATAGAATTTGACGCGGACAGCAAAACGTCATCAACTTATCTTGAAGTTAAAGAACAAGCTAGATTAGCGGTATGTCTCGTTTTTTGTCATGTAAGATGTATACCCCATTATGTTTTAGCTCAGGTGCGAAAGGAAAACTTTTTTTTAGATGTATTCATTATATACAGCAACACCACGATTCCTTTTGCTGTCTGACAAATCCGTAGTTTCTCTTTTAATTAATAATTTGGTGGGTTACCAGTGTAATTTCATACTACTGTATTTCAAAGCAGTTTTCAGAGGCAGCAAGAGGAATTTCTATGTTACCAAGAATGGCTAGTCCACTCTTATATATGTTGCCAACGATAAATATGTAACTTTCAGATGCTGCATTCCTTCAGTCAGGTGGTGGGACTTGTGGATGTCGTCATTCTGTCTGTTAGGTTTGTAATTTACTTGACATATGTTAGTTGTAATTTACTTGACCTTTACTTTATTACTTCAATATTAATTAATATGCCATAGTAATGTGAAATAATTATAGTTTCTGGTTACTCGATGTTACCGAAAAAAAAACGATTAATTTAAGATGCCTTTGAAAATAGTTTTAGTATTTGCTATTTTAGTTACGAGGTTGTTCGCTTGTGATTTTGTTAGTTCTTTTACATGCAGTTGAACTATGTTCTCACAATGTTGAAGAACACTGTAGCACGTTAGAATTGACGGATTGACGATATGTGTATGAAAATTGCTGTTTTAGGAAAGGTAGCACGATCGTCGATTCTCAGCTGGTTATAGCGAAAGGCAGTGAGACAGCAGCGAAAAGCGCGTTGACAAAAGCTTTGCATGATCTCGCCGCCAACAACGTCACTCTGGGGTCAGCTTCAGGACCCGCAACTGTCAATGAGATTGACGGAAACGCCAGTGAGTTTGTTTAGTAATAATTGCATCATTGCTTGTTTAATTGAGCGATTGCTGGCCACTTGCGCAGCTCATATCTTCTAGAGCATAGCGATGATTGTCTACATCATTCGTTTGGGAAGAATGATGGACAGTAAAGCAACAGCACAGAAAGGTAAGTAGACGTATAGAAAGTGCTTTGTTATTGAAACTTGATATTAGATGGGAAGACTTCATTCAGGCACTGAGTTATCAGTTGATTTTCTGTTTTAGGTAGACTGTTATTTTTATTTTAACCATGGAAGAACTTTAAATCCGGTTTCTTTCTTTAATCTACTTTTGAGTTCTAAAATGTTGAAGGCGCATGAGATTCATCATTTAAGCAATATTATGCTACTGATATGATGAAGATCAGAGTCTTGGATGCTGTTGTCTAAAGGAGGCCCGAACCTGTCATACTGCTTGTTACGTTGGGACATTGCATCTTTGGTACATAATGGTTGTGTTAAATAACAGTGAGCAGCGTCAGCACAGCCTGTGACTTCGCCAGGGCTGTGGGAACTTGTCACCCCTCCTACACTTGTCAGAACAACGGCGATGGCACAGTTATCTGCAGGTATATTTATTTGCATGCTTGTTTGTTTGTTGTTGCACAAGCTTGACGATTATCAGAAGAAATGGGCGTTTGGGTGCCAAGAAAACTGTTTGACGCATTTTGATTCCGAATCTGTTTAATTAATCTATTATTTGGATCATAATAATAATAATAAGAAGAAGAAGAATAAGAATAAGAAGAAGAAGAAGAAGAAGAAGAAGAAGAAGAAGAAGAAGAAGAAGAAGAAGTAGAATACAAGATTTATATAGCGCACATATCTCACACACAAAAGAGTGATTCAAGGCGCATTCTCATGCAGTCACAGACATAACAGAAAACGGTACATAGACAAATGGTGAAACGATGAAGGTCCAATCAAATATATATGCATGATGGAGGAAGAAATGCCCCACACTTACACACCACACACACACTCACCCACACCCACACACACGCATGCATGTATTTTGCTATCTATGTATGCTCTCTGCAGTGGAATTTTGTTTTACTAAACCATTGTCACTGAAGGAGTCTCTACCTATAATTATATCTACCAGACGTGCCATGCTTTTGGTGCGATTTCTCTAGCTCGTACACACAAATTTGTTTGCAGGCAACTGATCGGATGGTTTACAGGAAGTGAAAAACTACAGAAGTGTTTATTTGGTATCATTACGCTTTGAAAGGAAAAGGTAGATTCAATCAACAGTTTTATAATGTTATTAGTTTTGGCGTGAGAATGAGATTGAACATTAGTAACCATATTTTTGCTGAGCTGTCGTTTTATTTCTTGTCAGTAAATAAATAATTTTGTATGATTTGTTTTGCAGAGAAGCAACATCAACAGGTAACTATTGAGTCTTGCTTTTCCCCTCCGTTTGTTTGTTTGTTGCCTTGTAACTCCTATATAGGACTTGGAATGCTGTAAACATGTTTTGCCAGAGATAATGGATTGCTAAGGTATAAGAACTGCATATAACATGTCGAAAGTGACTGACAGAAGCTGAAAGTGACAGATGTTGAAAGTGACAGATGTTGAAAGTGACAGATGCAGTTAACCTGGATAGGGGTGCGTGCGTGTATGCAATGATGTGTGTGTGTGAGAGAGAGAGAGCGAGAGCGAGGGATGGAGAGATCAATTAAATGTTGGTGTGTTTTTCATTTCTGAACATAGGTTCAGACTCGTGGAAGATTGTGGTGGGTCTGTCGACGGCCATTCCCGCTATGGTTGTCATTGCCATTGGTATCATTGTCTGCATTGTGCTGAACAAGCGGAAGACCAAGAAATCGGAGCAGCCTGAACCTAAACATGGTCGTAATCCTCCGTAAGAGTGAATTTATTTACAGTTAACGTACCAAAAGCAGAAGCGTTATGCTCTGTTTCGCTCGGTCTTATTCTGTGGGTTGTGTGTAGGCATGTACGTTTGTCTGTGAGTTGTCCTTGCTTCGTTTGTTTGTTTTGTTTGAACTTTTTTTGTCTAGACCCGTGTACCTTTTTAATCTGATTAAAACAAAAAGATGTGTGTTTACATAATAAGAACCAGTTACTCGCAGTTTGAGATTGAACCCGCAAATCTTCAACTTTTAGCATAAACCATGATTGCTTGTTGCTTTAAGTCTAACAGTTATTCAGCTTGTCTTCACACACACAAAAACTATTATTGCCTTGGTCACTGTCAAAATTGTTTATGTACTTGAGATTGCTTATTCCATAATAAAAATCCAAATAATCTTTCAGAAAGCACAATTATTCTGCTGTCGATAATTATCACATTGTGAATGTGCTGTCCCTTGTGTGCCAGTGACGAAGAGGAGAGAGAACGGCGACGGAAGAATGAGAGTGGCATGGATCCTGCCATGTTCTGTTCTGCCAGCCAGTCTGACCCGTCTTCTGCCACCAGGAGTTACGGTCGCCTAGTAGCCCCAACAGCAGGTAGGTCTGAGCAGTGGACGATCATAGTGTATGTTCGTTCTTGTCTGGGGAAGATGGGCGAAACACAATATACCCACTACTAGTTAGCGCTCGCTCGCATCGATACACACACACTCAAGTTAACAAGAACTTCATAAATATTAACGACATTAAAGTTTAAACATACATGTAAATATAGCGGCCATACTAAAATATTAGAAGACAAATGTAGCATCCATACTAAAATATTAAAAGAAAAATTTACATGTGTATAGTCAAAAATAAATATAAGAAAGAAAAAACTAAATCACTGATTAATCACAGTTTCAATAAAATGCTAGGAGCAGACTGCCAAATATTGAACGATGTAGTTAGGTTGGGATTGGACATTTGCAATAAATGACATGGTTGACAAAAGCAAAAAAATAACAATAAATAAATGATTATTCTAAGTGATCATTTGACTCGCCTACAATCAAGCGTTTAACCGATGGATTTGTTTCAGGAGTTGAGGGTCGTGATTACGATTACCTCATTTACACAGGCCCGGGTATGTCAGACAGGTCTCGTAGACCAACTGAGGAGGAAAGACTCAGACAGGTATGTTGGACCGATGGGTGAAGATGAAGATCAATCATTTGGATTTAAACTCGTATTAGACTGTCGTATAATTGGATTTAAATCGCATCTTTTAAAATGGTAAACTTTATTCATGTATTTGTTATTGTCGTGCTACAATTTGTAAAAGTATTTCAGAGAGAGAAAGAGTGAGTGAGTGAGTTTTGTTCTTACCCCAAACTTTTGATTAAATCTAACATTGTTTTTAATTTCATATTTTGAAACTAGCTTTATGTATTTGTGTTTGCTTTTGACACATATAAAAATGTCAACAAGAATAAATAATAAACTAAAAAAAAAAAGTTTTGAGATAATTATGTACAACTGATGTAAATACCGCTGTTAATGACTTTTTTGTTGTTGTCCTACAGCTGTCTGTCCCACGACCAAGCCTTTCAGGAGTTGGGGAGTAAAAACCGGATTGTGCGAAAATATAAACGATAATTAAAGTGAAGTGAATAATTGTGAGTTATAACTGATTCTATAGATATTATTGAGTAATAACTTGGACAATAATTCTTAAGTGGGCAAAAAGGTGAATATGCCTTATGAGATTCCATTAACTGATAAACGAAGTCTAAAAAATAAGTAATGTTTGAGGTACAATAGTATACTGAGTCATGACCACCAACAGAACACGCTGTAAGAAGAAGAGCCCATCTGGTCACAATCACGACAGGAGAGGATGACGGGAAAAATGGTAATTAAAAGTTGTACCTGTACAACAATGGTCCGAAAACATTCTCCGAGTATAACCCATCTCGTTTGTATCTTGATTTCTTGAACATTAATTGCAATTATTATGACTTACATGTTATTAATTTTTACTAACCAGCGTATGTAAGTCATTTCAAAAAGCCATGTGACATTTCTTTTAAGTTTTCTTAACTTCTGACAGTTAGCCTTTATATTTATAATTTCTAAATGTTAGTCCTAACCATTATGCTAAAAATATTAATTATATTCATCAATTCTCCACGTTCATACTCATATCCATTATGCTAACAATATTAATAATCTCTTCTTTAGATTCCCAGTTTAATATGTTTTGCCAAATATCCTAACCCCATTTATTTTCAGTTTATTCTTTCTTTTAACAGTTATCATCATCATCATCATCATCATCATCATCATCATCATCATCATCATCATCATCTTTGTCACTATTATATTTATCTCCTCGTACGTTCATTTTGCATCATCGTGTTTGAAGTGTCAAATACAGATTTTGTTTTGTGGAATAATATTTTGATTTGGAATAATTTTATGTTGCACTCCAGGATTTAACATTACCTGCAGTAGTGAGTTTGTTTTGCTTCAACCACCTTCCCTTTCCCACCTCATCTTGATGAACCTCTGTCCATACTCTGGTCTCCTTCCCCTTCCCCATGCACAACTCCCTTGTTCATTTCCTCTCCTCTTATCGCAATTATCTTCCCTTAAACTGATTATTTTAATTTGAATTAAAAATATTTAGTTATTTACTTATTTATTATTTCATTTTTTGTAAATATGTACATAAATATATGATTTTTTTTTTTAACATTTATTTGTTATGCTTAATTCTACTCAGTGTATTTTTCACCTTTCCAATTTGAATATTGTGACCTTTACTCAGATATTATTATTGCTCCTTTCTAAATATCATATTCTAAATATCATATACTTCTTTCTTGGATTTAAGTTGGGAAATATTATTTTGTTGCTTAGTGTTTTGTCCGCCTGATGAAGAGTTTAATAAATGGCTCCAAAATTTGCACTCTGTTGTTTTTGTCTTATTTTTTGTCCAAATCAGCGTTCTTTTGGTTTACGAACCTATTTGTTTCTCAGTATTGGATGTAACATTGAAATTGATTATTTTGAAGACTTGTACGTCAATGGTGCAAAAATAAAGTTACAGATAAACAGAACATAACACGCGTGTGCCAGCCAGTATGAATGAACATGTGCGTCTGTGGGTAAAGTTAGAACTCTTTTATGACAACAAAGTGAACTTAAAACAACACAAACATGAAAGGAAAGCAACAATAGATCGCTCGTTAAAGAAGTTAAGAACTGATGCACACTGTACTTTTATGGAGCTGGTCAGACTTTCGGATTTTGTGTGAAAGTGCTTTGGGGGATGGGGGAAAAGGAGGGAAGTATTGTTACACGTAATTTAAACTACATTGGAAGTTGCTTATTTTATTGTGAATGGTGACAACAATAACAAACGTAAACCAATAAGGAGCCCTTGGATTGGTTTACCTGCATTAATACAGTATAGCAGCATATCGTCGTTGTAGCAGTGTTGGCATCGACTGTGTGGTCCTGGATTCGGCTCTTTGCAGTGGCTGTCTCTCTCTCTCTCTTTCCCCCCCCCCCCCCCTGCCCGTAGCTCAAGTGGTAAAGCGTTCGCCTGGCACACCGATGATCCAGATTCGATTCCCGTGGTGGGCGAAATAAAAAGTGGCCATTTTTCACTGTCCATTTTAGCAGTATGATTGCTCTTGTAGTTTAGTGTTGATTCCGTACCCCTTGTTCCCTGGGATGGTTATCCCCGTCTGCCATATCGCTAATAGTGAGCGTAGGCTTGAAACCTCAATTTTCAATCATAGGCTGTCGGCCTTGTTGCCCTCGAGTAGGTGAAGTGTCTTTAAGAGAGCGCACACCGGAAGACTTCTGCATTTCGAAGAATTTACCTACCGAAAAATTACTTGTGGAAATTGAAGTATTATGCCAAAGTAGGTGGTTTTCTAGGAGATTTGATTTAGCTGTATTAACGCCATTGCGCAAGTCTTCTCAGAAATAAAGCTGAGGACTCAAGTTATGGTTCGTTTGGAATATATAAAAACCATGCTGCTAAGATAAAACCCCAAATCATCGGTTATTTTATTCTCGCTCTCGCTCTTTCGCGCGCGCTGGACACGAAATTTTATGCTTACGGTAGTTCATCCACAGTGCTCCCGGTTTGAGGGCTCAAAGTTCTGTGCCTGGATTGGGTCTTTTATTTCCGGCAGTATGAGAATAGACCTATTGGTGAATAAAATGTAGTTAAGCTGAAAAAAGCATTCTGAGGTCAGGTAAGGAGGTAGTTAATATTGCAATATATAATTCAAATTTCAGGAAAATTTCAAAAAGTGGATTTAGGCTAGAGCCTTTAGAGAAATGTATTCTAAATATTCATGAAAATATTGTCGATTTTCGTTTGATTTTCTGCTGTGATCTGAACGCACGCACAGGTAGGGCTTACATGTACACGCGATAAGAACACTTTTGACGACTTCGATTGTCACATCAGATGCTAAAAACTTCTTTCCGCGTTCATTTCAAGATCCTACAGTAATAAATGCTGTAGGTAAACAATTAATTGAACTTTGTAGCATGACTGATAACATAATTTTGAATGGAGTAACAGACTTTGCTTTTGATGATAGCTGTCCTTTTCTGGCCTAGGCAGGATTCAGTCTAATGGTTTACATTATTATGTCAAAAGCTTTTTTTTGGAGCAAATTGACTCACTTGCTGTTGATAACTTAAGGTTGAGTCAAACCATTTACTTCTTGTTGATTGTACTGTGTAATCCTTTATAAACACACAGGAACAAGCAGAAACATCTAGCAATAAACGCACATATTTCGGTAACATTAATTGGAATAATACTAAAAAAATATTTGTACAAGATTTGTATAACCTCTTTAAACAACGTCACCAAATATAAACCGAATCAAGCTAGAATCTATTTACATGTTGATCACGAAAAAGCTCTTGACCTCCTTGTACAAAGTGTAATTTCTGCCAGTGTTCGTATGCTTAAGAAAGTATGCACATCAAACAACAAAAGGAAACAGAACGCGTTATGGTGTGACGCACAGTGTAGAGAATACAAACAAATAACAAAAATAAAATGTAAAGCGTTTAGGAAGACGCGCCCAGACAGCATCGAATTGAATATGGAAGTGCCAGAAATTGCTTTAAAATGATTGTAAAACAGGAAAATACACATGAATTTAAGAAGAATAAGGCAGACCCCTTGCAGCGGAAATTTCGGAAACATGTAAACAATCTTTTTGGGAGATAAGAAAGTTGATAACGGTGATAAAAACAAAATACTTTATTTATAACCATGTAAAAAATTTATTCAAGGATGCAGAGCACAAAGATCAAAATATGACCCTCATGCACCACCCAACGACGACCTTGATAACACTTTAACCCCCGTTTGGGTGCCGGGGGTTTCAGTATAAATAGTATCCCCACTCTCTGGAAATTTAGTGCTTTAAATTCCCACTGTCGCTGTCTTTCTCATTTGCTCTTTCTCATTCCTGCTCTGTTCTATCAATCTGCTATACTATCGTCTTCTTCGCTAGACCAGTCTCCCACCTTTTGTCTTGAAAACTCTTCCGGGACAAGACTCCTTGTTTGTGTATGAGGTCTGCTGGATCAGCTTGGGAATATTGGACGCTTTCTGCCAGGTGGTCGCTAGGGCTTCCTATGATGTTATTATTTAGCAATGTAGGCATTTTATATGTATGTGTTTTGTTGATAATTTATAATGATGTTTGTATTCTATTTTGTTTTTGTAAACGGGGGTTCGATAAGATGGGGTGAAGCCTCAGCCGTCCCCTGCGTGGGATGTCTTTATTGTAAAGTGACTGGCTGGTGGGGGGCATTCAATTTCCCACTAGGGTTGTTTCAGCAGATCTTTTATGCGGATCGGGGGTTGTCCGGTACTGATTTGGCTCGGAAGAGTCCGCTGGACCTAAAGCAACAATTATGTAATGTCGTGATAACACTTTAATCAGTATGTTTACAGAAGAAGAAGTAGCTAGAGCTATTAAGTAATTAAAACAGGTAAATTGGGGATGGGGGGATGTCTAGGTAGTATTCTATCAGAAATGCATAAAGCGGGAAATAAAATCACTCTTACGTTTTTAACTGAATTGTTTCTTGCAATTAAAAATAGTTATAACTACTTTTCTAGTATCTTTGATGCAACACACAACCCAGGTCAGTATCCATCTCAATGGGCAACAGCGATCATTGTTCCAATACATAAAAAGGGTCCACACGATAATCCAAACAATTATAGCTAGAGATATTTTCTTTTTAAGCTGTATCGGTAAATGCTTTACATCTTTTTTTGAACCAGCGACTATATAACTGGCTGGAAAATGAAAATAAAATTGTGGAGAATCAAGCTGGTTTTCGTAAAAATTATTCTACCATAGACAATATTTTATAATATAACATTATTGAAGGAATCATAAACCTATATATGACAAGGCTACGAGGACAGTCCTCCACAACAGCGCTATCGGGAACTGGTTCAGAACAACAATCGGCGTGCGTCAAGGATGCTTACTGTCTCCAACACTCTTCAACAACTTCCTGGAGCGCATCGTGTCAGATGCTCTTTCGGATCACGAAGGCACAGTCAGCTTAGGGAATAGAGCAATCTCCAACCTCCGTTTTGCGGATGACATTGATGGTTTGGCTGGAGAGGAACAAGAATTTGAACAGCTGGTATAGAGGCTTGACACCACCTCCAGAGCCTATGGAATGGAGATAAGTGCAGAGAAGACCTAAATGATGACCAACAAAATCAAAGGCATTAACATGGACATCAAAGTCCAAGGCCAATCATTCAACCAGGTGCATAGCTTGAAATATTTAGGAGCCATTGTATCAAACTACAATGAAAAATACAAAGCATGGAGATGAGGTGCTACAGAAGACTTCTGGACATTTCCTATACCCAGCACACCATCAACGACGAAGTCCGACATACCACCACACAAGCAAGTGTACAACACGATCACATGCTTACAGTGGTAAAGAAATGGAAACTCCGAAGGTATGGCAACGTCATCAGAGCATCAGGCTTTGCAAATACCATCCTGCAAGGAGGCAGAAGAAGAGGGAGACAGAAGATGTGGACTGAGGTATTATGAGAAGTGAAAGAAGGAATCAGCACGTGTCCATAACGTAGCTAGCTAGTCGTTTAACGCTCATGCAGTCAAGGTTTGTAGACATTTGTGTAACTTGGTGCATCCGTTCATTCATTGAATTTATACGTCTTTGTAAGACGACCGCATTTTTTGAAGTAATTGTGTCTTTATTATTAGCTGTAATTATTTCTGACTAAATATCGTTTTAGATTAATACTCAAAAGGCCATATCGCTCAATACTGCACTTGATTTTGCTTACTTTCAATAATTATGCCACACATGCTTTGAAACAAGATACTTTTTCTTTTTCTTGTTCTTTGACTTTTTCTTTTGCGTTTAACTCCGTCTCAGTCTCTTTACAACGTCGTCAATTAAAATAATGAATAGCATGCATCAACGTCTGTATTATTCTTTCTCGGCTTCTTTTGCTTTCTTTCTTTCTTTAATTCTATCTTTTTTGCTTTAATTTGTTTCTTTCACTACGACTTTCTCACGCTCACCCCCTCAACATGCACTGATCATACTTGAATTAGTTTTCCTTGGTTGTGGTCATTTGATGATGGTTTGTTATATTAGTGGTAATGGTTGTGATACAAGAGGTGATTTTGATCTAGGCCGTAGATTGATTTTGCTAATGTTGTGGCTTAAGACCCAGTCCCACTGCACTTGCGCACAAATTACGCATGAATTGCGCATAAAATTTTCTTTGTGCGTGATTCATCAGTGATGTGCGTAAATCATGCGTGTTTCACACGTGGAGCATCAGTTTTTGTAAGTGATTGTACGCGGAGACGGGTTTGTGCGCGATCGCCGGTTTTGAACGGTTCAAAATTTTTTCCACGCACAACGTGCGCGATTATACGCAGTTTATGCGCAGTTTGTACGTAGTTTGGACGTGGAAGGTGCGTGATATGTGCGTGTTCTGTCAGTGTTCCGTCAGTGCTTGTGCGTCAGAAATTGTTTCCTATCACGCACATCACTGACGAATCACTTACAGAACACGCACATATTACTTACAAAACACGTACAATCCACGTATGTTCCACTGACAAAAAATAATTAACGCACGAAACACGCACAAATAACGTATGAAAAACTTACAAACTACGCATGAACACGCATGCATCACTTATGAATCACTGACAAATCATGCATGCAATTTTCCTGTATAAAAAGCAGCCATTTCGGCCAATTCCTTCAGTGTTGGTCATGCTGCCAAGGGGTACACATCTAGAAGACCAAGCTCCATAAGAAGTCCAAGCTCCAGAAGAAGACCAAGCTCCAGAAAAAGACATGAACCCTCAGAGAAGAGATGTGCTGGCATTATTGGTGCAGAATCTGAATTATCCGATGATGCAAATTCATCAGATCTTGGCCAGAAGAAGAAGAAGAAGCAAAGGAATGTCTGGGTGAGAGACTGGATCACTAGAAGACCCGAGCAGGGCTTGTATGATCGCCTGATGGTGGAGCTCAGGAATGAAGACCCAAGATCCTTTCAGAACTTCATGCGCATGCCTTCAGACATGTTTGATGAGATTGTCCATAGGCTGACCCCAAGGCTGACCAAGCAAACCACCAACTTCAGGGTTTCCCTGGATCCTGGTCTGAAAGTTGCCATAACCCTTCGTCACCTGGCATCTGGAGCCAAGTACCATGACATGCAGTATGCCTGGAGGGTCCCCCACAACACCATCAGAGAAGTCTGCGAGGCCATCATAGAAGAGTACCTTGAAGAGCAAATGTCACCTCCATCCACTGAAGAAGGCTGGCGTCAACTGTCAGATGACTGGTACCAGAGATGGAACTTCCCTCACGTAGTGGGGTCAGTTGATGGCAAACATGTGGCATGCAAAGCTCCCCCTAATTCTGGATCAGAGTACTACAATTACAAAGGCTTCTTCAGTGTGATTCTGTTTGCCATGGTGACATCTGATTACAAGTTCCTGTGGGTGGACGTGTCTGGTAATGGCTCAGCTTCAGATGCCCAGATCTTCAACAACAGTGAGCTGAAAGAAGGCCTAGAGAACAACACCATCAGGGGGTGGCCTCAGCCCGATCCTTTGCCTGGTGACAATCAGAATGTGCCCTACTTCCTGGTGGGAGATGATGCCTTCAGTCTCAGGACCTACCTGATGAAGCCTTATGGTGCCAGGAACCTCGCCAGGGACTACAGAATCTACAACTACAGGCTGTCAAGATCCAGAAGAGTGGTGGAGAATGCTTTTGGCATCCTGGCCAACAGATTCCAAGTTCTTCTGAGCACCATGCAGCATCACCCTGATACTGTCAGATTGATTGTCAAGGCCTGCGTTCTGCTACACAACCTGATGAGGACTCGGTACCCTGTGCTCCAGAATCGTCTGCTGGATGTGCAAGATCCAAATGGAAACGTACAGCCTGGTGCCTGGCGAGAGGGGAGAACTTGGAGGACACTAGAGTTGTGCAGGCCCCCAACACAGCATCCAAGGAAGGCAAGCTCCAGAGAAACCTGCTGAGACACTGGTGTAATTCGCCAGCAGGTGCTGTACCATGGCAAGATGAGATGGTTAATGTGAACATTTAAAATGGACTGTGTCAAAGTGTGCATGGAATAAATGTAAAGATATATTTGTGACTTATAATTTTGTGCAAGTCTGAATGTAAGTGCAAATGAAAGTGAAAGGAATGAAAGAAAAAGCAATAAAGTCCCCAAAACAATTAAAGTCTCCCCCCCCCCCCAAAAAAAAATAATAAAAAAGAAATATAAAAAAGACAAAAGGAAAGAAAAAAATAATTTATAAAAAAAGATATTATTTTATAATAATTTCTTTTTTGTTATTTTCTTTATCATTTTTTTTAGTTTTTCTTAGTTATTTTATTTATTTATTTTATTTTATTTTTTTGCGCACTTTTTTTTTTGGTGGGACTTTTATTTCATTCATTTTCTTTCATTTATTTCGCTTTCATGTGCACTTTCATACCAAGAACTTACAAATATTTCAAAGTTTAGAAATTTATTAATAAGAAAATTTTCCCATTCGCTCACACATTCACACAAAGTCTTTTTAGCAAATGTTCATTCACTTTCCACCATCAGTGACTGGCCGCTGTTCCTCCTGTTAGATCCTGGTCCTCCCAACAGCTGGCTGTCGATGCTGAAATTGCTGAGGTTGAGGGACCCATTCAACACTTCCTGGCTTGTCGAGAGAAGTTGGGTGAAGATGCCTGCTGACAAACGATCCCCAGTGGAGGTAGTTGGCTGAGGCTGCTGCTGCTGGTGGTACTGCTGAGAGGTGCTTGGCTGAGGCTGCTGCTGCTGGTACTGCTGTACAGGCTGTGGCTGCTGGTACTGCTGTACAGGCTGTGGCTGCTGGTACTGCTGTACAGGCTGTGGCTGCTGGTACTGCTGAGAGGTACTTGGCTGAGGCTGCAGCTGGTACTGCTGCTGGTACATCACATGTTGGTGGTGGAGGACTGGCGGTGCAGACATCACTTGAGCTGGTTTTGTAGGATCAGGGACTTGGCCTTCATCTTCTTCGTCAATCATGGCTGCTATCTTGGCCTTCATTGCCTTGTACTTGTCAGCAGGTGCAGAACGCAGACTCTCCCCAACATACTTGATGAAGGCCTCTCGTTCTGAAGTGGCTGGTCTGTCTTGTATCAGCTGGGTCAGCAGCTGCTGATTAGCCTTCATAATTTCTGTCAATTCCTTCAACCACTTTTCTTCACGGTCCACTTCCCTCTTCCTTCTCTTCTTGTTCTGTCTGCTGGAACTCTGACTCTGGCTGGCCTGAGCAGATGTTCTCTCCACTGCCTCCAGGTCTGTTTCAAGTGTAGTGGGTGCACGTTCCTGGTCACTGTCCATTTCACTGTCACTGGCTTGTGATTTCGGGGTGGAAGTCATGGGCAAGCTCACCATGGGATCAGACTTGGTTGATGGCAGCTGGGTCTTGTAAAACTGAAGACTGTCCAGGATGTACCTCTCCCTGTCTGTGTATTTCTTGGCTGCTTGACCAGACTTGACCTTCGTTAGTCGGACGTACCAGTCCTTGACTGACTTCCACCAGCCCATGATGTGGTCCAACTCTAGCCCCAGCTCATCAGCCTTGGCAGCCCAGATTTCTCTACGTTTCTTGTAGAGACAATTGCCCCGCCTCCAGACTTCCTCATGCTCAACCATCCACTCAAGGAGACTTGCTTCCATCTTAGCTTCAAGGGAATAGTCATGTTTGGCAACGACTTTTCCCTTGCCCTTGCCCTTGCCTCTGACTTTACCCTTGCCTGGACGTGCATCTTCTTCGGATTCACCAGCAGCAGGGTTTTCAGTATCAGCAGCAGCAGCATGCACCTCCACCTCCACCTGCATTTCAGGAGGTGTTGGTGACCTTGGGGCAGCTTGGTCTTCTTGTGGAGCCTTGGTCTTCTTCTTCTTGGAGGGCTGGCGGCCTTTCCGGGGTGGCATCTTCAGGAAGTGTTCTAGTAGTCTTCAAGTATTCAGGAGATGAGGCTGCCTCGAGTGCTGGTGCAAAACTGTTGAAATGTTGTCAGTGCTCGCCTTTTATTGTGCGTGGAGCGGATGCGATAGTGCGCCCTTCATCAGTGATTCATGCGCGATTCATGCGTGATCCGTGCGTGTTCCATGCGCGGACCGTACGTGATTCATCAGTGCTCGTGCGCTGTTCATGCGTGATCCATACGTGTTACATTCGCTATACATGCGTCGATTGAACGTCAGAAATTGTATCGGGGTTGGGCTTGTGCGCTGTTGTGCGTGGAATGTTCGTTTTTTGTTAGTGATTGTAAGTGATACATGCGCAGTTTATACGTGATTCATCGGTGATTCTGACCACGCACAACCCCAGAAAATGACCAATTTCTCCACGAACAATCACGCACAAACCAATTTTATGCGTGATTTGTGCGTGGTTTATGCGTAATTGGCAGTGGGACTGGGTCTTAAAGCGAACGCTGTGGCCGCGTGGCCTGAGCAGAGGTGCCTACCGTACGCGCTGGCGCGTATTTTTACGAATTTTCAACATAAAATACGACAATACGAGCAATTCCTTAAAAATACGCATTTTCGTGGTGTTAAAAAAAAAAAAAATCACACTGATTTTATATGTTTCGATCTGCTATTTTATTTACTTGCTGACCCTAGAGCGCATGCGCAAAAGTGAAATCTCGTGCGTGAGAGGTAGTGCGAGACTTTGTATCCGCCATTGTGCTAAACATGGTGTCGCGAAAGCGTTTACACGAGAGTGACGATGAGAGCGAGTCTGAAGAAAAGCGGGATAAGGTTGCAAGTAAGCAAAAAGCGCCACAACATTTCTTAAGCGAATACCGTGAACGTTTTTGAGGAATAATCGAATCTTCAAAAGGAGTTAATTATGCTCACTGCAACAAAGAGTTCAGCATTGCTCTTCATACGACATTCAGCGACAATTAGGTATTACGGACAAACATTTTATTTTGGTTCAGGATGTTTTATTTTGTTTTTATTATAATTATAGTACAAACCTTTAGAAGATTAAAAAAATTTAAATTGTTAAAATAGGTCAATATTAAAGCACTCATACAACTGTTCAATGTAGGTAACCCTCACATAAAATAAAACGCGTTTTCCCCAAAAGTGGCTCAGCCTCAGGACAGGTGTCTAAAATTAATACAAAGTGGATAAAAAGGCACTGTATTTACACAACAAAATGCAGAACACTCTAGTATGCTCAGAAAACAAAAAGTGTTGCCAGTTTTAGCAGAATATACGAAAATAATGATGCATTTATATATATTCATAATTCATATTAATTAATTATTGGAAAATATGAAGATCCTTTGGAGGAGGAGGGGGTGGAGGGGTATGGAGTAAAATACAACACAAAAATAATATATTAGTGTGCATTTGTGACCATAACTTGTTGAGTTCTATATTATTTTGTTTCATGAGAGGATTAAAATGGTGAGCTGGAATTAGTATGAATTGATGTTTTGTGAATGTGGCAGTTTTCATGACAATAATTCTTTGATCAAATGTTGCGAGTTGCGCGAAATCTGACATTACACAAAATACACATTTTTCATGCAGCCAGTACACAAATGGTCAGACTGGGGGTAGGCACCTCTGCCTGAGGTAGGACTAACTTGCCTTTTCCACAGGCCAGAACCCAATGGCGCCTGACAGGTGTGAGATCGATCCTTCCTCTGGGCGTTATGTTTCTCCTAATATTATTTACTTTTGACTCGGGCAACGTCTCAGGGATTGTATCCGGGGTACTCTGGAACCCCCCCCCCCCACCCCACCCACCCCTCCCAGCAAAATTTCAAAAATACAACTAATATTAGGTAGGTTGGGTTTGGGCGCGCCACAGGCTGCGCTTACGCCTTCCCCATGGGAGGCGACCCAGAATTTAACGATAAAAAGGGACAATGAAGTGTGGAAGATCCAACAACGAAAAGAATTTATGTTAAGGAATCGTGTATTTTACAGTCTTTTCACATTACAGTGATTTTAGACCTTGGATAACATTTGCCATTAATGCAGCCTTAGCGCACACCACCTAGGGCAAGGAAGACGTTTGCATAACCACCCCTTCTAATTATAGTCTTCGCCTATCCATTGAGACACCACTATACATTAAAACTATTAGCTGACTGATAGAGCAGCAGCTAGTGCTCACATCCAGCTTATTGTGTGGGGGCAATGGTCGAACCTCTGGAAGACGAGCTCCGAAGTGATTTAGAACCCTGGGAGAGAAGGGCAGAGTGAGGGAAAGAAATTGAGCAGGATGGGAAGGTGAGGGTAGGGGGTTGGGATTCCCAGTCCGATGGATTGTGGCCTCATGGTGGCATCTGTTAGCTGAGAAAGCGTTCCGAATGTCATCTCTACGGGCGATAAATAATGTTGTGCAATTTGTATTTATCTGTGACTGCCCTGCAATCGTACGTAGAACAGGATGGCGAACAGGATACGACCTCATGGACCTGAGAGATATAAAAGATAACTGACGTGCTTAATTGAAAATAATGCGAATAAGTCCTTAATGGTTCTCAACCCGTTTTTAAAATGATAACTTAGCACGTTGATGCTTTTTTTTTTTACGTCCTTTTTCCACTCAGAACGTATGGTAGGTAGAGAGAGAGAGAGAGAGAGAGAGAGAGAGAGAGAGAGAGAGAGAGAGAGAGAGAGAGAGAGAGAGAGAGAGAGAGAGAGAGAGAGAGAGAGAGAGAGAGAGAGAGAGAGAGAGAGAGAGAGAGAGAGAGAGAGAGAGAGAGAGAGAGAGAGAGAGAGAGAGAGAGAGAGAGAGAGAGAGAGAGAGGAGAGAGAGAGAGAGAGAGAGAGAGAGAGAGAGAGAGAGAGAGAGAGAGAGAGAGAGAGAGAGAGAGAGAGAGAGAGAGAGAGAGAGAGAGAGAGAGAGAGAGAGAGAGAGAGAGAGAGAGAGAGAGAGAGAGAGAGAGAGAGAGAGAGAGAGAGAGAGAGAGAGAGAGAGAGAGAGAGAGAGAGAGAGAGAGAGAGAGAGAGAGAGAGAGAAAGAGAGAGAGAGAGAGAGAGAGACACTGGCTTCTAGGCACATTTTAATACTGATTACAGCAGCAACGGTTTAGGTTATCAGTTTAGAACAATGTACAATTCAATTCATTCAATTCAACACATCTTTATTACCACAGGAATGGAAATATTGTACAAGTCTTATCACATTATATTATGGCTCCATATAAAAAAAGTATCACACATCAAGACAAGTTATAATGAACAATAATAAGACACAGACTGATATAAAAGGTTCAGACAGCATAGGATCCGCACGCACATCATCCGTACATAAATTAACTATGCATTGATTGAGCGAACGCGTCGTGCAGGTAAAAATATTACAGGTAAGAAGTAGGACTAAAAGAATAGGCACTATTATATCAGTCATAAAAGCCTCGCGCAGTCACAACACACTCACGCACTACATTAATCCACTCATCGCTACAGCCGTGCACTCAACCACACAGAACACATCATAAACAACTATAACAACAAGATAAAAAATACCAAACAAGTCCATCGCACTCCGATGAACACCGCACATTTCCAAAGTAAAAACAAGACGACACCGGCCGTTGATAAATAAAGGTAATACACTCACACTCACAAACACGATAATTATCAATGGACATGTGGGTAGTGAAGTAAAACATACAATTTCGGTTGTAAAAACAATTAATCATATAAAGATAAATGATGGGGTTATTAATTTGAGGGTGGTGAGGTGTCCTGAGCAGAGCCATCAGCGTTTGTTGGTTGAATTGAAAAGGGTAATTGCAGTAGGGATGAAAGTGGAACTGAAGCGAACTGTTCGGCATTTCATTGTCCTGAGTCGAACCCCGGACGGAAGACACTGGAAGAGGGGGCACTGGGGGTGGGTGGGGTCTTTAATAATGCTCATGGCCTTGCTCAGGGCCCTTGTATGGAACAAATCACAGAGACGGGGAAGATTTCTGCCTACAATCTTGCTACATGTTCTGGAGATACTGTTAAGAGAATTTTGGTTTTCGAGATTAAGAGACTGATAAAAACAGATGAATGAAAATGTTAACACAGACTCAATGAAAGCAGTATAGCACTGCTGCAAAATTCTTTGCGACACCATAAGTGAACGCAGAGTAATAGAGTTGGCATCAAAGGCCCTTTTGCCTTCGAGTAGGTTGTCACGACCTAATGTCGGACAGAGATCCCTCCCGAACAACCCAGCTATCTAACTACCTACCCGAAACTAAACAGTCGCACGCACACACACACACAAATAAGTAACAAACACGTCAGTTAAGTTTTAAAATAAAAAAACAAGTTTTACTTCCCAAAATCACACTTTCATACGCACAAAACAACAATCACACCAACCATACATAAACAAAGCATCAACAGAAATATAATCGGGTGAAATGGAAAATGAAATGAAATGAGATGATAAATGACTGAATTGGAATGCACTATTTAAACATGACACAAAAAACAACAACAAAGTAAATCAAATGGTATTTCACACTTTAAACTGCTTAGGCCAGAAGAAATACCATTAGGAAAGAAAACTCCAAATTGTCTTTGGTTATTAACAAGGCACGAAAGTCAAACGTTCATTTATAGTTAATAGGTGCCTTTGTTTCAAAAGAATTAATATAAAAACCAGTCGATAGTCAAAAAGAATAAATAAATAACGAAGACCACGTGGCAGAAGACCGTTGAGCCGGCACCGCTGGCGAAGGTCCAGGGTAGAACACCCCGAGGGGGGTAAGGCACGGTCCGCAGAAGGCGGCGAGGAAAGCTTCAACCTGCCCACCCTCGGGGTTCTCTGACAACCGCTGCTGCACCCGGTCGTACCGACGTGCGGAAGGTTGAGACGGTTCCAGACGCAGACCCAGTCAAACCGGTAACTGCCAATGCCGCTCTGTCTTGACTGAAAACGCCCGGTGTCACCCAGCTCAGTAGCCGACCGGGTAAACGTGGTGATGGCCCAGATGACCAATGGACTATGTGGTTAATGAAGATGTCATTGATGAAGTAGAGGAAGAAGAAGAACGAAGAAGAACGAAGAACGAAGAACGAAGAACGAAGACTCATCCTGTAATCAGGCACGAGTATAAGTCCAGTGCAAATATACAATTATTTACCCCCTGCCGATTATTATCCCAAAGAATGTTCATATATACCACCGATATATAACCCGGGAAAGATAATCTCTATTACAAATGAACATGATGTTTTCTTAATGACGGAATATATATATACGTCTAATATATATACATTCTCAAACATTCCATCACATTCACAACACATAACCTGGGGACATATAAATGCTACCTGCTCCCTGACCCAACATTTCAACCTAACAAAATGCAATAAAAAAGCAAAACGGGAGAAATAAATAGGAACACAAACAAACTATCTTTCATTTACACCAAGACAAGCAACGGCTGTAAGAAAATAAAACATTCACTTACCAGTCCGTGTTAGAATCTTTTGACTTGTGGACACTCTCGACTGTCTGCTTATACCTAGATATAAACACACCTATAGACCGGTCACAACAGACCTAAGATGTCTACTGTCCTTGACTTCAGTGCTAGACTAAATCCAAGTTGGTCGCACAACCACATCAAAAAATATGTCTCCCTGCCTCAATGTCGCTAACCTACGTATATATATATTTCCACCCCGAACTTTCTAGAAAAATAAAAGAACTCACTACGATAATTCTAAAACCAAAATCAAACTTTGCTGTGCCCTTCTATATTATTACTAAATTTCATAAAGCTGTACACGCTATTCAGCCCGTCGCTAAACAATAACAGCACGAGGTGCAACGCTAAGATCGTTTCGCACGTGCGCTTCACTTTCTTGCTACTACGACTTTTAGAATTACAGTTAAAGGGACACATTAACATTTTTAACTTTAATATATTTTTACATAAACACTGTCAACCTGACATACCCCCCCCCCCCCCCACCAAGATTAAACTACCAGTTTAATTACAATTATGGTTTTAAGCAGGGATATTTACATTTTACAGTTTTGTCTTTTACACATTTCTGGACAGAAAATCGGCGTCAACATTTTGCTTGCCTGGTATTGCTTCCACGGTGAAGTCATATGCCTGCAACTGCATAGCCCACCTCATCAACTTGGGACTCTGAGGCTTGATCCTATGCAACCACTGCAAAGGACTGTGGTCCGTCTGTACTCGGAAATGACGTCCCAAGAGGAATTGGCTGTACTTCTGTACCCCGAATACCACCGCCAAGCATTCCTTCTCAATGGGGGAATAATTCCTTTCTGCCGGGTTCAACTTCTTGCTGGCACAGGCCAACGGCTGGAACCCAAACCCCTGGTCTTGCAGAAGCACTGCTCCCAGCCCGACGTCAGACGCATCCGTTCGTAGCACGAACTCCTTGGTCCAATCTGGTAGGCAACAGACGGGTTGACTGCACAGCTTCTCCTTCAACTCGTCAAAGGCTTTCTGGCATCGTTCAGTCCACTGCACTGGCCCCGGTTTTGTTCCACCTTTTATGAGATCTGTCAGTGGCAAAGCAATTTCAGCAAAATGGGGAATGAAACGACGGTAAAACCCAACCAACCCCAAAAACGATTTCACCTGTTTTTTCGTTGTGGGTGGTTCCACCTGGCGAATCTTCTCCATGACCCGCTCCAACGGAATCATCTTGCCATTTCCCACCATGTGACCCAAGTACTCAAGCTGCCTGAAACCAAAATAGCATTTCGATGGTCTAGCAGACAATGTTGCCTCTCTCAAACGACCCAGTACCAACCTCACGATCTCGATATGGCGTTCCTTAGTCTCGGTCGCAACTAATATATCGTCCATGAAGTTGTCCACTTCTTCCAACTTGAGAGGAATCAACAATGCTCTCATCATCCTGGAAAAACAGGCACCTGCCGTCTTCAGCCCGAATGGCATGACTACAAATTGGAATTGACCCAATTCCGTGGTGAAGGCGGTTTTAGGTCGGTCCTCTAGCTTGACGGGAATCTGCCAGTATCCCTTGGAGAGATCAATCTTCGTCAAATACTTGGCCTTCCCTAACTTGGCAAAAAGGCATTCAACATCAGGTAACGGTTCAGCATCAAAAATTACCTTTTTGTTGAGTCGACGAAAATCGACGCAGAAACGGATAGAGCCATCCCGTTTCCTGACCAACACTACCGGTGAACTGTAGGGCGACTGGGCTGGTTCGACGACCCCAGCTTCAGCATGGTCTCGACCTCCTTACGGATGATGTCTTTGTGTGCAAAAGGTATCGGGAACTGCCGAGTGCGCACTGGAGTGTCGTCCACCGTCCGAATTTCGCATTCAGCCAGCTCGGTCCTCAGCGGCAAATCGGTGAGAACATCAGCGAACTGTTCCACCACTTCCCGAACGGCATCATGGATCTCTGGGGTTTCCGGATCCAGATTGATGTTGTCCAAAGACTCCTCTGCAACTAAGGGGAATACAGGTAGAGATCCGGAACTCTCCTGAACCTCGGAGTCATTCTGTTCGTCCAGAACAGATACAGCGGCGACAACTCCATTTCGCTCCAGGTAACGCTGCAACAGATTTACATGGTAAGTTTTTACCTTGTCTCCCACCCGTATTTTGTAATCTGTAGGACCCACTCTGCTTTGCACTACGTAAGGTCCCTTCCAAGACATTTTCATCTTGTTCGCTTTGCATGGGGACAACATGAGCATCTTACATCCCACTGGGAAAATCCTGAGCTTTGCCTTCTTGTCGAAGTGACGCTTCTGACGCGCAGCTTCCTGTCCAAGGGATTCTTTTGCTATCCTGCAAGTCTCTTAAACCTTTTCACGCAAATCGAGCACGTGTTGTAAGGCTGTTTTGACTTCCTGCTCCTGCGTCTCTCGAGTCCACAGTTCCTTGAGTACCTGCATCGGTCCTCTGGGTGTACGACCGTACAGCAACTGAAAAGGAGAAAAACCTGTACTTGCTTGTGGTACCTCTCTGTAGGCAAACAACAATGCCGGGATATACCTGTCCCATGTTTTTGGCTTTTCTGAACATAACTTCTTGATCATGGACTTTAAGGTTTGATTAAACCGTTCCACTAGCCCGTTGCACATGGCATGGTATGGCGTCGTGAGGTTTCCCTTAACAGCTAACAACCTGTACACCTCCTTCATTACCTCTGAAGTGAATTGCGAACCTCGGTCAGAGAGCACTTCACCTGGGATGCCCAACCTTGTCCACATCTCCCATAATGCTTCGGCGATGGTTTCTGCCCTAATGTCTTTTAAAGCAGTAGCCTCTGGGTACCTGGTTGCGTAGTCCACCATGACCAAAATAAATCTGTATCCACGGTCAGAACATGGAATGATCGGCCCAACAATATCAACCGCTACCTTCTCAAACGGCTGATCCACTAAAGGCATGCTTACCAATGTTGCTTTAGGCACTCTACCTTTGGGTAACGCTCGCTGACACACGTCGCATGACTGGCAATACCGGCGAATGTCTCCCGACATCTGAGGCCAATAGAAATCAGTCCAGATCCGGTGCAACGTCCGTCTTCCTCCAGCATGTCCGCTCATGGGAGTGTCGTGGCCCAACTTCATGACATCCTGTCGAAGAGACTTTGGGACACATATCTGTTTATACGTCCTCCCCTCATCCTCGACTACCCTCAACAACAATCCCTTCTTTCTGAAGAACTTGACTCTGCCCTTTTGCTTTCCTTGGCTAACAACGAGCTCACCTGTGTCTGCAGCCCGTTGGGCTCTGGTAAGTGTAGGGTCTTCCCGTTGCAGCTTACTCAGCTGTTCTGGAGTAACGTCCAACCCTGATATCCTGTCGACAGGCAATGGATGTGTCTCCCTCTCCTTCTTGGCCTGGGCTCTAGTTTGGACTGCAGCCAAACTTCGTGATGCATAAACTGGCACCTTGACAGATTCACCACTAGTAAAAGTAACAGTGTTGCCTATTACAACGTCACGGCACAGATGGTCCGCTACTAGCATGTGTATTCTCCCTCTTATCCATGGAGAAGAAACAACCACAGATGCAACAGGGTACTCACGCATGACGGTTGGATCTGCAAGCGATACTCTTTGTTTCATCCCCGCCAAAATGTCTTTCTCTGAGACTAACCTGGCTGAAACGATGCACAGCTCAGCTCCTGTGTCTCGCAAAGCTACCGCTGGGATACCGTTCACGATGACCTTAGCCTCTGACACGACTTCCAGCTGGTTGCATTGGTCACACAAACTGGGGACGTCTCGCATCTCTGGCTCCGGCGATTCCGGTCGCATCGCTGCTGACCTGGTTGTCTTCCCTTGCTTGCAATCTCTCCGGACATGACCTGGTTGCTTGCACTGAAAACAAATAATTTCCTTTGTTTTCACGTCACCTTTGAGCTTAGCGCCTGACCCACTCGTCTTACTAGATTCTGGCGACCGATCTCCCGTCCGCTTTTGTCGTTTGCCATCCTGGTTAGATCCGACCCGATCATCCCTCACCGACCGTCTGGCTAAGACGCGATCGTCGGCAACCGTCGCAGCCTGCTCTGGGGTGGCCGCCTTGTGCTCCCGCACAATGATAGCTAACTCTGGGTTTAGAGTGTTCACAAACTGCTCTAGAACAAAAGCATCTACTACCTGCTTTGGGTCCTTCTGGTCGACGTTGGCGAGGCAAAACCACCGAGACAACATCTGCTTGAGCCTCTTGATGAAAGACGCAAAGTTCTCGGCCGGCTCCTTCCTCATCGACCTGAACGTACGCCTGAAGTAGTCGGCGTCCCGTCGAAAGCGAAAACAGTAAAGCCTTCTTCACTTCATCGTAGTTCTTGGCATCCTCTGGCGTCAACTGCAAAAATGCCTCCCGAGCTGCACCCTGCAAAAGTGGAACTAACCTACTCGTCCACGTAGCTCTTTCCCAGCCATGCATTGTCGCAACCCGCTCAAAATGTAGAAGATACTGGTCCATGTCATCCTTATCATCAAAAGACGAAATCTTCACCCGGTACCCACTATCATTTAACTTACTGGTCTGTGCTTTTAGTACTTCCTTTAAAGTACTCACTTCCTCGATTCGCAGTTCCTCTTGTTTTTTGAGCTCCTCGCGGCGTACCCTGAGCTCTTCCTGACGAAACTCCTCCAGTCGAGCGTCACGCTCTGCCTGCCTGTTGTCACGTTCCACCTGCCTCTTGAGCTCCTCCTGTCTCAATCTGAGCTCCTCCCTCCGGAACTCTTCCTGCTGCCTGAGCTCCTCCTGACGAGCGTCACGCTCCTCATCCGCTCTGGCGAGGTCTGCGGCCATCTTAACCAAGTCTGGCCCCATCGTCATTCCTGACGAGACAAGCATAGACATGTAACGTCCCACCCCCGACTCCTTACCAAAAGATGTCGCTCCTCCTGACGCTCCTCTTGACGGTGACATACCTCGTCCCTTTGCCGTCATCTTGAACGCGCTGATCGGTGTTGTTTGGGGTTTGGTGCGTCCTCCACGTGGAGTGGTTTCCGTCACGGGTTTCCCGACAATACCAGTGACCACAGTCTCCCCAGTGGCTGCCACAACCAAGTCTTTCGCGTCAACATTCTCATCAACGTCACTATTACTCAACTCAGGCTGATACTTTCCCCCAGATCTTAATGCCATTCTTGAAACAACCTACCTAACACCCTAACAAACACCCCACCCTACTTCCCCACCTAACCAACTACTTACAATAGAAGTGCAGACAGTCGTCGCGAGTGAGTGTCCGCGTCTTGGCCACAGAACACGGACTGGCAAGGAACGTCCTCTTCCAGCCGCAACTCCCTCGTGGAACCTGGTGTAAGTCCGCTTGCACAAGGCCCCGGACGCCCCGCCTACCTCCCACTGAAAAATAGTTGCATACACACCACAATCTCACAACACACCCTAGCTAAACACAGGCCACTAATACTACTAACACTATCCTAGCAGTCAGTTGGTCAGTCAGTCAGTCGTCAATCGTAATCACGTCGGGGTCACCAAATATATGTCACGACCTAATGTCGGACAGAGATCCCTCCCGAACAACCCAGCTATCTAACTACCTACCCGAAACTAAACAGTCGCACGCACACACACACAAATAAGTAACAAACACGTCAGTTAAGTTTTAAAATAAAAAAAAAAAGTTTTACTTCCCAAAATCACACTTTCATACGCACAAAACAACAATCACACCAACCATACATAAACAAAGCATCAACAGAAATATAATCGGGTGAAATGGAAAATGAAATGAAATGAGATGATAAATGACTGAATTGGAATGCACTATTTAAACATGACACAAAAAACAACAACAAAGTAAATCAAATGGTATTTCACACTTTAAACTGCTTAGGCCAGAAGAAATACCATTAGGAAAGAAAACTCCAAATTGTCTTTGGTTATTAACAAGGCACGAAAGTCAAACGTTCATTTATAGTTAATAGGTGCCTTTGTTTCAAAAGAATATAAAAACCAGTCGATAGTCAAAAAGAATAAATAAATAAATAACGAAGACCACGTGGCAGAAGACCGTTGAGCCGGCACCGCTGGCGAAGGTCCAGGGTAGAACACCCCGAGGGGGGTAAGGCACGGTCCGCAGAAGGCGGCGAGGAAAGCTTCAACCTGCCCACCCTCGGGGTTCTCCGACAACCGCTGCTGCACCCGGTCGTACCGACGGTGCGGAAGGTTGAGACGGTTCCAGACGCAGACCCAGTCAAACCGGTAACTGCCAATGCCGCTCTGTCTTGACTGAAAACGCCCGGTGTCACCCAGCTCAGTAGCCGACCGGGTAAACGTGGTGATGGCCCAGATGACCAATGGACTATGTGGTTAATGAAGATGTCATTGATGAAGTAGAGGAAGAAGAAGAACGAAGAACGAAGAACGAAGACTCATCCTGTAATCAGGCACGAGTATAAGTCCCAGTGCAAATATACAATTATTTACCCCCTGCCGATTTTTATACCAAAGAATGTTCATATATGCCACCGATATATAACCCGGGAAAGATAATCTCTATTACAAATGAAGATGATGTTTTCTTAATGACGGAATATATATACAACGTCTAATATATATACATTCTCAAACATTCCATCACATTCACAACACATAACCTGGGGACATAAAATGCTACCTGCTCCCGACCCAACATTTCAACCTAACAAAATGCAATAAAAAAGCAAAACGGGAGAAATAAATAGGAACACAAACAATCTTTCATTTACACCAAGACAAGAAGCAACGACTGTAAGAAAATAAAACATTCACTTACCAGTCCGTGTTAGAATCTTTTGACTTGTGGACACTCTCGACTGTCTGCTTATACCTAGATATAAACACACCTATAGACCGGTCACAACAGACCTAAGATGTCTACTGTCCTTGACTTCAGTGCTAGACTAAATCCAAGTTGGTCGCACAACCACATCAAAAAATATGTCTCCCTGCCTCAATGTCGCTAACCTACGTATATATATATATTTCCACCCCGAACTTTCTAGAAAAATAAAAGAACTCACTACGATAATTCTAAAACCAAAATCAAACTTTGCTGTGCCCTTCTATATTATTACTAAATTTCATAAAGCTGTACACGCTATTCAGCCCGTCGCTAAACAATAACAGCACGAGGTGCAACGCTAAGATCGTTTCGCACGTGCGCTTCACTTTCTTGCTACTACGACTTCTAGAATTACAGTTAAAGGGACACATTAACATTTTTAACTTTAATATATTTTTACATAAACACTGTCAACCTGACATAGGTAAAGTGTCTTCAAGAGAGCCATATCGATAGACTTACGCAATTCGAAGAATTTACCTACCAAAACATTACTTGCGGAAATTAAAGTATGCCATATTAGGTGATTTTACTAGAAGACTGGATTTAATTATATTACCTTATTTGGCGCAGGTCTTCTCAGAGGCAAAGCCGAAGAACCAAGATAAGGTTAGATTGTAATGGGTAAAAACTATGCTGCTAGGATATAACCCCAAATTATCATTGCTGTTTTATAATCTCTCTCTCTCTCTCTCTCTCTCTCTCTCTCTCTCTCTCTCTCTCTCTCTCTCTCTCTCTCTCTCTCTCTCTCTCTCTTTCTCTCTCTCTCTTCTGGACACAGAATTTTTTGCCCATGATAGTCCCCCACGGCTCCAGATTTGAGAGCTCAAAGTTCACTGTCTGGATCGGAACTTTTATTTCCGGCAGTATGAGAGTAGGCCTGTTGATGTAGTTATCGCAATATATGCACCACTATATGACGTGCCGTTTCTGGAAATTTTCAAAAAAGTGGATTTGGACTATAGTCTCTAGAGAAAAGTATTCTAAATATTCTTGAAAATATTTTCGCACGCAAAAGTATACTCAATAAAATCACTTCTGACGACTTTGATGTAAATATCAGATGTTGAAAACTTCTTTTCTCGTTCACCTCAAGATCCTACAGTAATAAAGCCTTTCGGTGAACAATTGATTTGTAAAATAATAATAATAATGTTCGTCATTTGTAAAGCGCCTTAGCCTAAGGATCAAGGCGCTGGCCGATACAGGATCTAACTCAAACCGCCCGAGACGCCCACCCGCAGCCTTTGGGCGCATAGTCTGACGCCCGGACACCTGAGCACAAACCTGGGCAGCCGGGGATGGGGGAGAAGGACCAAGTGCATGCTGGGTGTGTTCTTGTTACCGGCACTCACCCGTCTAGGACATGAGCGTCAGGATCTTTAAAGTCCGTTATGATGGAATGTATGCGACACACAGACTAGACCTCGGTTTATACTCTCATCCGAAGGAGTAGGAAAACAGGAGTAAAGTGGGAAAGACACTTTACTCCTGTTTTCCTACTTTCCCACTTTACTCCTGTTTTCCTACTCCTTCGGATGAGAGTATAAACCGAGGTCTAGTCTGTGTGTCGCATACATTCCATCATAACGGACTTTAAAGATCCTGACGCTCATGTCCTAGACGGGTGAGTGCCGGTAACTGACAGCATACTTTTAAATGGATTAACAGGGTTTGATTTTGATGATAGCTGTACTTTTTTGGCCAGTCTGGTGGATTAGTCTGCATTATTATGTCAAAAGCTTGCTTTTTAACTATGCAAACTGATTCACTTACTGTTGACTTAAGATTGAGTCACACCATTTACCTGTTGGTGTGCTCCACGGGCTCGGCTCCACGTGCCAGGGAAGGACTCCAGCCTCTCTTTGGCTGGGTGACTAAACCTTTTGTCTTGCTTCTGCCTTTTTGGTCCTTTCACCTGTTGTCTATATCGCCCTAAAACTTTCCACAAAATTGGCAGCGTTTCCCTTGTCTTTCTTCTGTCTTGTTGGTTCTTTTTATCCCTTCTTTCGCCCCAAAATTCTACAGCTTACAGGTAAGCCTGCGTTGGTTCCGCATGACCAGAGGCTGGATGGTTGTGGCCTGTTAAAAACTTTCACAACCGCGAATGCATGAGGGGCGGCCCCAGGCCTATGGACGTCACTGACCATCCATTGTCTCTTCCTTAGCGCCGCAGCTCTCTTAGGGTGACCGTTTATTTCTGCCATCGTTGAGCCTGCGCTTAATGCCTACGCAAACAAAAACAAAATAACAAAAAAGAACTTATGACGGACTTGACACGAACAATGGACACACCTTTGACAGCGACACTGAAATCAGAAGCACAGCCAAGGAGAATGGGCTTTTTTAAAACATGGCCGCGCTTCTTGATTATTATGATGACCAACGAAAACCAAAAGATTTCCCCTTTTGTCTTGAAAAAGTGGTTTGAAGGAGAGTCCAGACAGATCAAAGATATTAAAAGACTGAGAGATGGAAGTTTCCTATTGGACTGTCACACGGAAAGAACATCTTTTTGGTCCAGATTTGGCTCGGAAGAGTCCGCTGGACCTAAAGCAATAATCATGTAATGTAATGTAACAACTACGAGCTAGAGATGGCTCCAAGCTAGAACTAGGTAGCCAGGTGTTCGATGTTCATGTGAGTTGTCATCGCACACTCAACTCATCCAAATGACCCATAGGGTCGTGAGAAAAGACAACGACGGAAATAAGGTTCACAAATACTCTGTTTTTGACGTGTTGCACACCTAACATGCCTAAAAGAGTGACCGTATGCTACGAAAGCATCCCTGTTTCTGTGTTTGTGCTTTCGCCACTGCGATGTTTTAAATGCCGAAAGTATGGTCACGGTAGCACAGCATGTAAAAACACACCAACCTGTTTAAAGTGTGGGAGAGATTTCCAAGGCGATCAATGCAATGATGTTCCAAAGTGCTCAAATTGCAAGAGAGATCATCCTGCATAGTCGAAATCTTACCCTACTTGGATCAGGGTGGCCGAGATTCAGAAAATGAGAACAGATGCTCATTTCCAGAAGCGAGAAAACGGTATGAGACTCTCAACCCACGAGGTACGAACAAACCGAGTGTTGCTGAGGTGACCTCAACAAACACTTTGCCAAACAGGCTCAAATCTATCTCATCAATTATCCCTGTTTCTGACAAATCTGCTCTAGGATCGATTCTGAATTCTCTGAAAAAGGTGACAAAAACTCTAGAAAAACGTCTGTTTGATTGTGAAAACAAAGAAAAGGATATTATAATTGCTTCTAATAATCAGCAGAGGTCGAGCCCAAGCGGGCCGACTACCACTAAGATAATGCCACCACCGCCGCGTCAAATGCCGTCTCCTTGCCGCTTACCACACCTATACATCCTGTTGTGCATTGGGGACGAGGGAGGGCACCTAGTCCACAACCCCACTACTCCTCGACCCATCGAAGTCGAACACCTTCGACTGGGACCACACAACAATAAACAAACTCGAAGCCCTCTTCAAGTAAACAAGTTATATTTTGGAGCATTATTTTTGACAGCAAATGTACTTTTCTGCCGCATATTAAAAACCTGAGGGAAAGCTGCCAGAAAGGTCTTAATATATTGAAAATTATTAGCCACACAGACTGGGGAGCAGACAAGACAACTTTGCTCCTTATATATCGTTCTCTAGTACGCTCTAAATTGGATTATGGTAGCATCGTATATGGCTCCGCTAGGAAAACCTATTTAAAAGCATTGGATCCAATCCATCATCAAGGTATTCAGATCTGCCTGGGGGCGTTTCGCATTTCTCCGAAGGAAAGGCTCTACCTTGGTGAACCTCTCTTGGAGATCCGTAGACTTCAGCTCGCCATGAACTATTTTCTAAAACGTAAAGCTGACCCCGAAAATCCCGCTTACGATTGTGTCCTAAACCCATTATTTACACCTAAATACTAATAAACCGACAGAAGTGCATTTTATTTTGTATCAGAATACGTCCTCACTTTCATACTGCAAGCATAGATGTTGATTCTGTTACTGATGACCAATTGCTAACTCTGCTCCCACCTTGGAAACTGATCAACCCCATTATCAACTGCAACCTCACATCCTTCAAAAAAGACGAAACTTCCGAAGCCGTTTATAGGCAACTTTACTTAGAACAATGTTCATTGTATAAAGGATACGAATACCTTTTTATGGACGGGCCGAAGAAAGGAGACGCAGTTGCTAAGCATGTTGTTGCATACAAACAGAAAGATAAGGGATGTATGTGTCAGCTCTTTGTTTGAAGTAAAATGTGCTCGATGTACAGCAATGTTTGTGAGAGTGGATGTCGTGGCAACTTATTTATTTTTAATGAATGATTGGCTTGTACCGTACGCCTGCTGTTCTGTTAACTTTTTCACCTCACCTCCTACGGGCTATTTACGCAGTGTTGTTTTGAAATGTGTGTACGTGTGTTTGGGTTGTGTTAAACACGTTTTGTGTAGTTTCCAAAAGACTGCGCATTCAGTAGTGTTTCATGCTAAAGTGGTGTATTGTCTTTACTAGAATAGTGTTTACAATTTTTGCGGGTGAACATTCAACATAAATTACTTTAGTTTAAACAAAGATCGATAGGACGTGTATGTGTTGACTTTGTCTTCTAAATTTACTTTCAATTCCACGCTTTGCAATTCTGTCTGTCGTTTTCTTTTAAAGTATTTGTATCGCTGTTTTAGTCTACGTGTTATTGCGTAGGCTTATAGGGTAGAATGTTAAAACAATACACTGCTGCGACTTTTTGCGATAGTGTTCGCGTTGCTATCAGTTGCTATTCTGTTTTCCTGTCTGTTTTAATTTTCTATTTCTCAGTCGGATCTCGTTCTCTGTAGTCCAAGTTTCTTAGACTCTAATTAGCGCTCCGTGTTCCGTCTGTCATGTTTCGCGGTCTCTTGTTTATGTATGCATGTCTTTGGGCTTCAGTTTTTTTGTTTGTAAATGATTCTGCCTTTATGTGTTTCGTTGTTTTCTGTTTCTCATTTTAATTCGTCTCTGTTTCACAGTCTTTTGTCACTTTCCATTACG
Source organism: Oncomelania hupensis (assembly GCA_036898135.1). NCBI lineage: Eukaryota > Metazoa > Mollusca > Gastropoda > Littorinimorpha > Pomatiopsidae > Oncomelania > Oncomelania hupensis. Next base: position 682,822 of record JBAHVR010000302.1, read on the forward strand.
CCTACCTAAGGAAGTCTCTCGGGTTTTTTTCAGTCTCTTTTCTGAAAAAAACAACAACTAACTAACTAAATACAACCCCCGTGGGGGTTTCCAGGGGTTTCTGTATAAATAAAATAGTATTCCCACTTTCTTGAAATGTAGTGCTTTAAATTCCCACTGGCGCTGTCTTTCTCCTTTGTTCTTTCTCATTCTTACTCTGTGTTACACTCGATTCGATGATGGTGTTTTCTTTATCAGTATCTGATTCAGCCCCAATGCTGAATTCCTGATAAGGTGTAACTCAGATTCGTTTATCCACGCAGCCTGCTCACTCAGCATACAAGTCACAAAGTCGACGTATGAAGTTTTCCACTTTTATTCAGCACACATCAACAACTGCATACAATTCTCAACTCAACTCAACAACTTTCACTACTTCACTATCAACAACTATCCACAACAACTCAACTCTCAACAACTGCACAAAACAGCGCGGCACATAATTTTATAACCTCTCTCTCTTCCCGAACAATTTCGAACACAGTAGAAATGACGCACTACCACCAATCAAATAAAAGATCGTCATCACTGACTTACGTCATACATATTTCTTCTCCTTCCGCCATACTTCGACATCTATCCCGAAACTTCGATCGATAGTAAACAAGTGGATCCAGAGAATTCTCTAATAATATCGACTAACAAAATTATCAACGTTATACAAAGCTTCTTCTTACAACAATGCGAACTCAAATCAAAGGTAAATAAACTCCATCATTGAATACTTTGCAAATCGAAACGATTAGATCTATCGTGCGCGTTTTAGACCTACTACCATTCGCGTTTCAACGTAACACTCTGTTCTATCAATCTACTATACTATCTTCTTCTTCGCTACCAGTCACCTACTTTTTTTTTTCTCCAAAACTCTCGGTCCTGATTTGGCTCGGAAGAGTCCGCTGGACCTAAAGCAACAATAAATCAATCAATCAATCAAACTCCAAAACTCTTCCAAAACTCCTCATTTGTGTATAAGGTCTGTTGGGTCAGCTTGGGAATATTGTACGCTTTTGGCCAAATGGACACTGGGGCTTCGTATGATATTATTATTTAGTAATGTAGGAATTTTCTATGTATGTGTTTTGTTGATATTTTATAATGATGGTTTTGTTTTTGCTTCTTTTTCTTTTTCTTTTTTTTTTTTTTGTTTTTTTTGGTAAACGGGGGTTCGATAAATTAGAGTATAGCCTCAGCGTTTCCTACGTGGGATGCCTTCATTACAAATTGACCGGCTGGTGGAGTGCCTTTAGTATTACCACTAGGAGGACGAATAACGAAGCTTAACGTCCTATTGCGTTAGCGTTAAGGACGAATCACCACGTCGGGTTGTTTCAGCGGATCTTTTATACGGATCAGGGGTGAGTCCTCTTTCAACCAAGTTGTGGTCCTGGTTTTGTGGTCCTGATTCGGCTCTTCGCAGTCCGCTGGACCCTGTAAGGAATGAATAACTAACTTCTGGAAAATAAGCCTTTTATACGTTTTAAGTACCGTACTTGACACAGTCTCTTCTCCGTTCTCTGCTCTGTGTCTATCGTTCAATGTTTCCATATAGGTCCTTTTTCCAGTCTGTTATCTGAAACAGCCTCCTCTTTGTTTCTCAGTAACTTATCTGTATCTCAGGCTCTGCTCTGTGTCACTTTCTCTTTTTTGTCTCTCAGTAAAGCTGTTTTGTGTTTCCTCATTCATTCTGTGTCTTTCTGTTTCTTATTCGTCACTTTCACATCTGCTTCTATTTAGTCTCTCGTGCTGCTTCGTGTATCTCTGATAGAGCTGGGTACCGTGGGTCAAAGTCGTACCGGTATTACCGCGGTATTTTTAGGTCGTATCGGTATTTCGTACCGGTATACCGCGATTTTAAGTGTTACAATCAAATGGAATATGGCAGTGACAGTAGTGACCGCCGCAAAAGAAAGATTGTCATACCCTTCAAAACAGTTTCAAAGAACAACATTTCCATAGAAACTGAAGCTTTATTATTGCTTGAACGCCTTCAAAACAAATTACGATAAATAATCACTGTTTAGAACATCAACAAACTTTAAACCACAAAATCAAAATAAAACAAAAACATTCAACGGGAAAGGTCTTTAAGAACTTTAAGAGTTCAGAAGGATTGGCGACTGGTACCATGCTCAAACACGTGGATAAGCTGCTGTTCTTTTAAGTCCTTCTTCAAGAACAACTGCCTACCCACGTGTTTGGCTTTTAGACTCGCTCTCTGGGAGGACAAGATGTCGCCCACTGTCGTGTTATGTGTTATCGATATTTCCCAGTAAACCGGACCTTGGACACCCGCACCGGTATACCGTACCGTCGCGTTTCCGAACCTGAATACAGTTACGTACCGGTAAAACCGTCCAGCCCTAATCTCTGGTGCCCGTTCCTGTTTGTTTTATTTTCGGTAGACCTATATCATACAACAGGCAATGTAATCCAATTTTCTCTATAATTTAAATTGCTTTAATACTGTTAAACACCTTTTCGAATGTATTTCTTGATATTCAAAATCTTCTTTCGCTGTCTCTCACAGTGCCGCCGCCATTGACGTTCCTATGCCAACCGGAAATCGACCAATCAAACGCCGTCTATGATGCGCGGTGGGCACGGCGGCACGGTGTCGGTGTATTGATTTTTTCACTGCCAGTCTAACAAGCTGCGCCTCAGCGCTTCCTTACTCCTACACTAAAGCTACGGTTGCATTGATTTAAAGACTCTCCGCTCGCTGTTCTAGAAGCCAACTATCTCTTTAACTAGAGTCTGTGTGTGGAAGCTTATTGTTTAAGATAGCAGCGTCGTCTTCAACTGTTTGCGTGGACACTGTGATTCTCTTCTGTTGTCTTCTGGATTTCGCCATCCCATAATTTCTTATGATGTGCTCCGTGAGACGAAATATTGCTGTGACGCATAAAGAGACAGCAGACAGCAGTTCCAATGTGGTCAATCGGTCGTGCCGGGCCAGATGTTTTGTATGTGTGTAACATGTTCTTTATGTGTCTGATGTCATGTAGCATCGCGCTCGCCACCATTAATAGTCCTACCTAACTCCACAAGATATTGAGATGATTCTGGCATTGTCAATATATGTATAACGATTTTGTGTGTACCGAGGAATTCAAAAAGGGACGTGGCATCTATTAGAAGCCACTTGGAATTGTGCTGTCGTAGGCCTGCATGCACCCTATCGTCATTTAAAGAAAGGGGGAGAACTGCAGAATGCAAACAGACATCGGTAAATCGATGACGAAGACTTGGTAGTGCCTCTCATGCAATATGCTTTCTCTAGTGTCTGGTTTTGAGATGCGTTTGATGCCAGACAATACACGCATTAGCTTTCAGATTGTGAAAAATATAATGAAGAAAAAAGTCTGAAAATTATTTGCTATGATGGCCCTGACATGGTCGGCTAACGTTCTGGGGATTCCAATACCAAAATGACGGATTCTTATTGATGTGATATCAAAGAATCTACAGCGATGCATTCAATATGGAGAACGATCTTGAACAATATCTTCGAGACTTTTTGATAAAACCATTATCTAATGACTGGCGCCGCTCAAATACTTACGACGAAACAAGGAATAATCAAAGTGTGTGGTAGGTAATCATTAATTGTATATCAAATTGTGTATTGTACGTCAATGCATGACCTTCAGATAATAATTTAAATATGTTGTTTATAAGTGTCTCAGGTGACATAAACCAGAGAGTAACCAACACTTATGGGTGTGCTGAATAAAAGTAGGCCTACGTTATTATAAATATAAATTAGATAGGAGTCTCTTTAAACGGGGTATAACACAGTACCGTCTTGTGTTGTCTAATACTTTTGATATGCAATTTAGCTAAGCTTTAAATATAGGCATCTTTCTTTTTTGTAAACAAACAACTGTGCTTACTAGTGCTACACACACTTTCCCAGCGGTTTTAAGAGACGACAACAACAACGACAACAAACATGTAGGACAAGTTTGAACAAACATGAGGATACTTTTTCATGGTGATACAATTAGAAGTTAGTGATTTCGCACACAGTCGCACAAACACACGCACACCACACACACACAAATTACCGAGTGTTACTTGTGACAAAATCATATGTGACCTCACACAAATCCATAGTCTTGTTTCTTCAGCCTTCTTCTGAAGCTGATTTTGTTTGAAATAACAAGATAACAGCCATTTTAACTGTTACCGCAGTTAGTGCTTACATACTCTTATAAATGCGATGTAAACTAAATTACAGAGCCTCGTGGTTTCAGATATCTTGGAGGTGCGAGTTTTACTCCGACCTCCTCTACTGTAGGCCTATTTAAAACAGGGAAATAAATAATGAAACATGATTTGTGTGCGGGTGTGTGTGGGTGTGTGTGCGGGTGGGTGTGTGTGTGTATGTGGGTGGGTGGGTGGGTGTGATTGTGTGTGTGAGAGAGAGTGATTTAATCGTTCTTATATAATGCTTTTCCAGCTCAAGAGCTGCTCAAGGCGCAGGGTGATAACAATCACACTACAAACTATCACAGGTCAGATCCACTCATATACCCACGCTCAGTGGCAAGCACAATTTATATATTTTTACTCATTTGTTTAATCGTTCTTATATAGCGCTTTGCCAGCTCAAGAGCTGCTCAAGGCGCTGGCCAATTCGATACAGAATCTAAGTCAAGTCGCCTAAGGCGCACACTTGCTGCCCTGAGGCACAAAGTCTGATGTTCTGACAGCTGAGCACAGGGACTGGGTATGAGGGAGACGAGATCCAGTGCTTGCTGGGGGTATCTGTGTAGCCGTCTAGGACATGAGCTTCCGGAGTTTTAAAGTCCGTACGGTGGAATGTGTGTGTTAACAGATTAGGCCTCGGTTCATATTCTCATCAGAAGAAGGGGCGAAGTGCCATGTATTTTTGTTTAGGCACTCTAGACTGTCACTCCACTTCGAACTACTGGGCTGCAACCTTATTGCTTAATAATCAATGCTTCGATTGTTCTGCCTTTGAATACACCACTGAGCCAACTGCGCGCAGTTCAGATACATGTACATGCCATCGCAAAACACACTCTCTGTTACACCACAATGTCTCCAACATAGCTTGCTCACCCCCAAATTTCAGAATTAAACAAAATCAACACTGAAACTTCCATTTGAACTCATGCATCAAACTCACACAGGTGTGATAGATGGGACACTTCCAAACAGCCAATCTCCTTGCGTTCACTCACACAGTTAATAATAACGGATTTTTAATAATAATACTAACGGATTTTTATATAGCGGGTACTCCAGCCTATGACTAGACTCACCAAGCTTTACATAGTCATTACATAAAAATACATGCACTCGATCTAACATCACTTTTGCTACGATACACCAAAAGACGGAACAGTAAAGGTAAAAACTATTTACAACAATGTACACAAATGACAAAAACGACAGAAATGGACTATTTACAACTATGTACATAAATGACAAAAAAGACAGAAATAGAATAGCAAAAACCTATTCACAGCTATTTATATGCCCGGTTGGACCCAGGAAGAAAAACAGTATAAATATTTACAGCCGTGTATCCACTTAAGGATCAGACAGAGACAAAAGAGGAGAGAATGGCAGCGGGATACAAATCAGTCTGAATAATGCAGTTTGAAGAGGTGTGTTTTGAGGGCTTTTTTGAATGCTTGTGTTGATTGTATGTTGCGGATATGGGAGGGAAGGGAATTCCACTGCTTGGGTGCGGACTAAGCGAATGCACGTTGGCCGTATGTCTTAGTGCGGGTGACGGGAACCTTGAGTGTGCGAGTTTCAGCAGAAGGTCTTAAAGTGCGTGAAGGGGAGTAGACAGACATAGATCAGCAAGGTAGGAAGGACAAGAATCTGTGAAGAAGTTGTGACAGAGAACTACTTTACTTTGTCCAGATATTTCTTCCGTTAATTCAGAGAGAGAGAGAGAGAGAGAGAGAGAGAGAGAGAGAGAGAGAGAGAGAGAGAGAGAGAGAGAGAGAGAGAGAGAGAGCTCACGCTGCCGACTTTTGTGCTTATCAAATATGTTTTCTTTTCACTTCTTTGTAGCGAGCCGTTTTAATGACAGGTGATTCTGGTATGCTGCAGGATCGGCCTTCAAAGACTGTTATAGCTGACACATCTTTCAGCATTAGTTTTCATGGTCTTCTTTGCTTTTGGCGTACGAGGCTCAGTCGTACAGTAAGTAAAAGGTACAAATTAAACAAAGAAAGAAAGAAAGAGGGAGAGGGAAGGGAGAGGGGAAGAATGATTACTAGAAGAATGAACAAGAGGATTGACGGGGGTCAGGATCCGTGGGGGTTAAAGGGGGTAGGGCTGTCAAAAAAGTTAAAACTGTAGTAACTATTTACTTGAACACTTAGCCTTCATCGCCACTACCACCAGATCCAAAAAGGTGAAACTGTGAGTATGAAACAGGGGTCGAGGGCAATTTGTTTTTCTGTCGGACAAGTCAAATATTTTACCTGTCCCACAACATGTCCAGCCTGTCCGAACGTTTCTTACCCTTTTTATGAAGAAACACAAAATGTAAGATATTCAGGCGAATTGTATTGCAATATTTTTTTGGATTGCAGCACATGCACATTCAAACACTTTTAATTGGCGAAGTCACATAAAGTAAACAAAAACAAGTGGAAACTACAAGTTAGCAGCCAGCCCTTGATTTGTTTGTTTGTATTTGTTTGTATGTAGATTATAGTCACACGACACTTTCGCATATAGGTGACTACTGGACCGATTTATACTGACACCAGCGGGCCAGTTGTTGGTAAAGGGGAAAATAATATGATCACACGTTGACCAATCCGGGATTCGAACCAGCGACCTTTCGGTTACTAGCAAGACGCTCTTACCAACTGAGCTACCCGGCCCCCCCCCCCCCCCCCCCCTCTTGATTTGTTCAGGGCACAGCCCTTAAATAGCGGCCCTCTGCCACCATCTGTCCAGTACCCGGGCAGTTTTAAGCTAAGCCAAGATCATTGACGCCGATTGACTTGGCAGCTGAAAAATACCTGGGTAGCGATCCAACCTGTCCGGCAGTCGGTTCAACCTGTCCAGGACAGTCGGTTGACCGAGCCCTGATGAAGACGGAGGTGAGTATTAAAGAAGACAAGAAGAGTATAAAAGAACAGTAATATCTACCTATCTAACAACCTAAATTTTTCTACAGCATTTGGGTTTATACTATATAGGCCTAACGTTACAATCTTTGCAGCTGTGACCGTGCGAACAATCAAACAAACATTCTCAATTATTATACCGTGGTGTCCTACGATTTCCGGGGCAACGCAGTATTAACATTCAACTGGAGAACTAAAAACATCAAATGAAATTACGGAGAACAGATTTTCTCAGCCCTAGTATAGGTATGTTCGTCTGAGAACGATATGCATTACTGCCAGCTTAGGTGTGTATGGGGCGGGTGGGCGAGTGGGTGGGGGTGGGGATGGGGGGAGAAGCTATACTAGACAACTCCTATCCTTCGTATCTTATTTCGTAACTCGAAAGTCGTTGGGGCGCCAGAGATGATCGTTTAACCAGCGTACTTCATCTTTCTCTGTCCTCAGCAGTCCTCATGGCTTCACTCAGTGTCAAGCCAGTCCATTCTCGAATGTTGTCTTCCCACCTATTTTTCTGTCTCCCCCTTTTTCTGCATCCCTGCACCGTATCTTGCAGGATGGTCTTTGCAAGGCCTGATGCTTCGGTGATGTGGTCATTCCATCGGAGTTTCCGTTTCTTCACCACTGTGAGCAAGTCATCGTGTTGACCAATGGCTTGTGTGATGGACTGTCGGACTTCATCGTTGGTGATGTTCTGGGTACAGGAAATGCCCAGAAGTCTTCGTTGGCACCTCATCTCCATGCTTTGTATTCTTCGTTGTAGGTCTGCTGTAATTGTCCATGTTTCGCAAGTGTATCAGAAGATGGAGATGACAAGGGAGCGCAGCAACCTTACCTTGGAATGTAGACTGATGGTTCAGGTTTTTCCAAATGGGCTTCAACCTCGCCAGTGCAGCAGTTGTTTGTGCGATCCTGGAGAGGACTTCCTGTCGGGCCTTATTTTTCAATACAATTGCTCCTAAATATTTGTAGCTGTGCACCGTATTGAGGGATTGGCCTTGGACTTTGATGTCCATGTTGATGCCATTGGTGTTGTTGGTCATCATTTTGGTCTCACTTATTTCCATTCCAAAGGTTCTGGAGGTGGTGTTAAGCCTCTACACCAGCTGTTCAAATTCTTGTTCTTCTCCAGTCAGTCCATCAGTGACATCCGCAGACAAATAAACCTATAGATAAAGAGACAAGCGGACAGTTCTTCGTCCGATAATAATTTACCTTCAAATGTCTTTACTTCTTGATCCCGAAATGTGGGAGTGTGGGGTGAGACTAGACAAATTAATTGACAGACAAACAGATAGGGAGAGAGATTTTACTCGACAAATAAACAGACAAACTGACAGGCAGTAAAACTTACATGTGTGACTCGTGTGTGAACGACTTCCATTGTTGGTTAAATCAGGTCATCGAGGGTTTTCTCCGGGTACTCCGGGTTCATCCCTCCCTTCACTAATGGTATTGGAGGCAGTCAACATACATTTAAAAAATAAATCTATCCTATCCTATCCCGTAACTCGAAAGTCGTTGGGGCATCACATATGATTGTTTAACCAGCGTACTCCATCTTTCTCCGTCCTAAACATTGATTTATTTTCCCGCCTTCTGTAATAGCGATATCTCTTCAGATCGCCGCGCGTTGAGATCGATGGATGAAAATGCGCGCTACAGCTTCCTGTATTATTAGTAGTATTATTAAATGACATGACTGATCAATTGACAGTGATTTGGGGAATAGGTTTGGTGGGCGACGGGAGGAAGTAAAGGTATAAGTTAATATAAGGGGTGGTGGTAAACAACAATCGTGATAATATTATACTGATTTAGACAGACAATCAGATAGACAGACACTGAGACAGACAGAAGGTAGTTCGTGTGGGAACGATTTAAATCGCTGCTTACAAGGTCCTACATTGACCACGCCACCTCGACAGATCCGTTTAACATTCACATTGAATGTTGCCCCACTGGAGTATAAAAAAAAAAGCTTGCAACAAAACGAGTCATCAAAACTCCTCTTTCGAAATTATATTTAATTCATTGTTTCATTCAATAAATTCCGTAATTTTTTGTGCGTATTAATAGCAATTGCCTTTCTAGCGCTTAAAATATTATCTAGTAAACAGTAGAGCGTAAAGCTGTACCGATAAATAAGGGACGTCTGTCCTTGTTGAAATTAGGAAAATGCTAACTTTAGCGGTTGGTTTGAACTACGAAAGTCCACTTTATCCTCGTTTTACCTAATAACAACGCACATTTTCGGCTAAACTCTTTTTCGCCGAAAGTAAGTATATAAAGCCTTCGAACTGGGGGCCCTTTAAATCATCTAACAGTAATCTTTGGAAGAGGAAAATATGGGGTCGTGGGGAGAGGGGTGTAGTATGGGGGGAAACACACAAGCAAATACAGAGGCAGATATACAGTGATCTTGGCGCTGTTTTTCAGGGTTAAGGAAGTATATGGGCTGAAGAAAGAGAAAGTCTTGACAAACAAGCAGATTTACCACGCATGCAAGCGGAGAATAGATAGATAGGTCTACACAGGTAGATAGACAAACATACTTGTTGTATCAATTTGTATTCATCAGCTTTAACGTAATTTGTACTAATAGACGGAGATACGTGCAATTATACGTGATACGCCAGCTTTCTTTTATATATATCGTTTTCGGCCTCTCTCTGTGTCTCTGTCTCTCTCTCTCTGTGTCTCTCTCTCACTCTCTCTCTGTCTCTATCTCTGTCTCTCTCTCGCTGTCTCTCTCTCTCTTTCCCTCTCTCTCTCTCTCTCTCTCTCTCTCTCTCTCTCTCTCTCTCTCTGTCTCTCTCTCTCTCGTCACAATATCAATTTCTTTAAAGCCGGTATGTTAACCACATAATTATAATGAAGTCCAGTCATTAAAACTCGATATCTTTATTGCCCTCATAAAGAACATCGAAGAAACTTTCGGATATCACTACTAACAAATAGCTGTAGGCAACGTAATTTCTTTTATTATAATATTTATTTCTAAAAGTGAATTGAATAATGGACTTGGGTCCAAGTTGAGACTGCATCTCCATCATCCTGTGCCTCGCGTCGAAAGGCTGCCCTAGAGGGCACGGAAATAAATCCCTGATCGATCTCTGTACCTCAGTACGGCCTCTTCCTCCATGTCCTTCTCCAAAACGAATAAAATGCATTCGCCATTATAGACTCTAGTGCCGAAGGACGCGAAATACAGAGGCTCCTTATCATTAAAATCTCATCAACTCTTTCGTCATGTAGCCCATTCCAACTCCACTCTCTTCCTCCATCCCTATCAAGATATTTAAAAACAGTAACGTCTTTTATGTAAACTATTTTTGTGCATGCATTTTATAAGTAATTGTGTATTTTACGCCCCCATACTCTTACTTTTTCTTCTTCTTTAAATCTGCAAATGTAGACTTATGTTGAAATAACGTCTTGGCTATTTTTTGTAAATCTCTGTACATATTGTAGTTTTTCTTTGTGTGGGTGTGGGTGTGTGCGTGTGTGTGTTGGGGAAGGGGTGTAAGTTTGTGTGTGTGTATATGTGTTTGCGCGCATATGGATTAAGTGTAAGTAATAGTATACATGCGTGTGCAGATGCGTGAATTAAAAACGTCCTTTGCTTTGTACAGCTGGTACAGAGGCTTGACACCACCTCCATTCCAGGATTCCGTGATTCCATGTACCCTGAGGGGTTTTATTGGAATAAATCTTGCCTTGCCTAACCATCCCTACGTCCTATCCCACCCTGCATCTCCAACTGCACTACGGAACTTCATCTTTGACTACCAAAGTTTCCTGCCTAGTCAGAGTTTGTCTTTATTTCCGGCAGATCTAATCTTTGAGCTAAACAGCTAACAGAATGCCCAATCAACCGCGTTTATCGAGTACACACCTCTAGAATGGCGACACTTACGATAATGCACGTTTCCTCGCCAATTCAAGTATGAAAATCCGTCATGCTAACGTCCAATGATCTTTCCTATCATACACACCAACGGGTTTTTAGTTCATTCTTCCCTATGCAACTATCGAATTCCAGCGAGCTAGCCTTTCTTGTGATGCAGCCACATGAGGAAGTGAGTCATCGAGTATTTTGACGTCATTGTGGATTTGTTGTTATTGTTGTTTTGTTTGTTCCTGAATCACGTAAATTGCTTCATTGTTTGTGAACACGCCAGTAAATAAAGTGGCGATTGGGGCTAGAACTAAATTGTTTCAAGCTGTGTTTCGTTTCCCCCACGCTACTTTTGTCACTGACCTTCACGTTTGAGCATTTCCTGATGTCCAACACAGCCTGATACAGTGTGATAATCTCCTTCCATTTAGCGCAAGGACCATGCGGTTCAGCTGCAAAGATGGTCATGAGTATAGGAGTTAGATCTATACTGCCGTAGTACCGGAAATAAAAGACACAATCTAACTAGGCAGAGAACTTCGAGCCCTCAACCCGGGAGAGTGGGGAAAATTGATCTCCTCCTCCTCCTCCTCTTCTCTCTCTCTCTCTCTCTCTCTCTCTCTCTCTCTGATGACGTAAATACGTATGACGTTTATATACGTTTTTATGATGACTTTGTTTATTGTTCCATGATGTGGATGTTATAACATTAAGTTGTATTTAATAGTTATTTTTAAAGCCCCAAAGGCAAGATGTAAAAGAGCGCATCCAGCGCTTACTTTTTTTACCCTTGCAAAATAAAATTGTTATCTTATCTTATCTTATCTTATCTTATCTTATCTTAACTCTTTCTTCCTCATCCTAATCCCCTTTCTAGAAAACTTGTCTATTCCAGCAAGAGAGATTTGGAATATTTCTTTCCAAGTATTGGTGGGAGGACAACATTCGAGAATGGACTGGTTTGACACTGAACGAAACAATCAGGGTTGCTGAGGACAGGGGAAGATGGAGTACCCTGGTTAAACAATCATCTGTGGTGCCCCTAATACCTCCGAGTTACGGGATAGGATAGGATATGATAGGATAGGAAGTATTGTTTTATTTCTTAAACCCACGATGAAAGTGTTTCCATAACTGTTCGGTGTCCAGAACTTCCATTTATTCATGTCCAGTTATTTTAGGGCGGTTTGACCGGTTCTTAAGGAGAGCTCTCAAAAATGGACATCAGAAAATGGGCATTCGTAACGCCGAATGGGTGATTTTTGTGCGACGTCTCATTCTGTTTTGTTTTTGTTGTTTTTCCCAGCCTGTGGACGATGCTATCCAATCGTTCTTGTAACTTCTTGTAGCTGTTTCTCGAATCAGAAGTCGGTACGCCATCGCAAACACCAAAATATCCAGATAGAGTTCTTACACCCTATGGAGGTGTGCGGGTCTGATAAGAAAGGGACTAGGAAGACAAGCCTAAGACGGGACATTGTAATACCTAGTAGAAGCACTGAATATGTTCTTTACGAAATCAAATCGCTTTTCTGTCAAGTTTTTTTCGCTGGAGTTCATCATTTTCTATTCTCCCGAGATCTCTACCAGAACACCATGAGGTCATTAATAGTTTTTCGTCTTACTAAACGTCATACATATTTACGTCATCAGATTTATCATGGCCGCGTTGTGTAATCAACATGAGAAAGTGGGTGATTGTGCTTTTTCTGTGTTTTCAAAATGCCTTTTATTTGTCTGCTAAAGAAGTTTAATATGTGGGACCCTGTGAAAGGAATAACGTCTCATTGAAACTTAAGCGAAGATAGACTTTATCTGTGCATCTGTGGTAGTATTTCTTATTTTTTTTATACTGGTTTTGAAATCGGACAGCATTGTGCCACATTTCTAATTCTGGTCTCTTGCTATGCTAGTTTTCTTCTTCTGGATATTGACTACGGGCGACCTTCACCGTAGTGAAGCTTCTGTGCACATTTGGGGGTTTCGAATATGGTTTTGAGTGCTTATGATAAGGTTTTACTGTCCAGAATTTCAGCAATGAAGGACCCGTACAACATTTACACTCACGCACACACACACGCAATCTCCGCATCGTACAGCCCCTACCTCCCCTCCTCTCTCTCTCTCTCTCTCTCTCTCTCTCTCTCTCTCTCTCTCTCTCTCGTGCCACGATAACTCTTTTTTTTATCTTTTGTATTTTTTTTTAAAGAGCTTTGATTTATTTCAGTATTTATTTGTTTCATTAATTGATTGCGTGAATGATTAATGTATTTACTTACGCTTATCTTTGTCCACAGAATCTGATGGGCTGGAAACAAAACAAGATGGCAGGCGGCAAAGGAGGGGAGAGCAGTGCGTCCAAAGACTCCTCACCATCCACTTACTCCCCATTGAACCGTAAAGCAGGGGCCAGCGCCAACGGAGGCCATAATTACTACTCAGCCAAGGGACATCAATTTGACTCCTTTAGCGCGCCTGAAGCGACTGCCACGTATAGCTACGCCCCCTACAGCAAGAGTGACACGCGCACGCAGTATGACGCACTTCCGGTAGGGACGTTAGGGACCTACGACCCTGCCGCTGACGAGATCGACTACGGCTTCTACCAAAACGCTCGCCCCAACCGTCGCCGTCTCCTCTACACCAGCAGACCCCCAGAGCCCGAGGAGGACGGCGACAGGGCAGGGGGAGATCAGTGCTCTCTCCTCAACGGCGGAGGAGGAGGAGGAGGAAGGAGAAGCAGGAGGAGGAGGGACTCGGGTCTGCGGTGTCGGGGAGGGGGTTCTGGGGACACAGCGGGTGCGGGGAATGGGGTAGAGAGTGTGGAAGACAGTTTGGACGATGTGGAATTGTCCACGGAGACGTTGTACGTCATGCTGCTGGTGCTGGTGTCCACTGCCGTCACCATGCTGGCCGCCTACCTCATACTCTTGTGACTCCCGTTTTAGGCTTGTCCTCCTAGTCCCTTTCTTATCAGACCCGCCACCTCCACAGGGTGTAAGAGTTCTCATGGCATGCACCTTGAGACAAATGCAAGCTGAAGGTACAACAGTGTCTAATTGTAACATTCAAGTACGACCAGCGACTTTGGATTAGGTGCAAGTGCCGCCAGTGCCCAAATGCGGTGAAGGTAGCGCATGTAGGGAGCATTAATAGAGAGAGGACTGTATGCCTGTGATATCTGCTGACGCTTGATGACTCTTATCAAGGATCCATTTGCTAGACTCGCAAAGTGACGTTATCGAGGAACCGAATGTATTTTTTAAGCTGCCTACACGCTTAGTTGAGAGCTTTCACTTCAGTAGTATGGATTAATAAACTCTTCCATGATCGAACAATCTAGTTCAAAGGTTTTGGAGAAAAACATCACCTCAGACTCACTTTAATTTGATATTTCTGCCAAAACACTTGACTGCTTCCACCGCGAGTATTGGAATGAATGTGATCTGTGACTTTTGAAGTAAAAACAAACTCGAAGGTCGCTTCTTTGCTAAAGTTTCCGACAAACAATACGAAAATAGAACCTGAATCAATTGCTGTTGAATGGTGCTGGATGTATCATTGGTTATTATAGATGATTTTCACGTTGATGTATATGAGTTTTGTCCGATTTTCTCATAATTACTTCTACGTCTGGAAGACAGTGTATTGCTTAGTTGTGGCAATTTCACAATAAAGACCAATTCTGCTTCAGATAGCTTTTTGTGGCGGGTTAATACAGTATTGAGCCTAATGATATTATTTGTTAAAAGTTCCAAGTGATAAAACTATTAATAATAATAATAATAATAATAATAATAATAATAATAATAATAATAATAATAATAATAAACACTAAAAGAATATTTGATGACGATGCGAAAGTAAACCTACGTGGTTTTTTTTAAATCCCCGAAGCCTACAAGTTGTGCGTTCGAATTTCAAATCCGTTATTGTGGAAGTGTGCCAGTTCGTTTTCGTATTTCGAAATAACTTTTTGAACGCTTGTGGATTTGTGCTGCCGTTATATTCAAAATGATGTGTGTATATTATTACTGTTGTTAGGCTGCTCTCTTCGGGCCTAAGAATAACAAATCAAAGTAATAGTTCGCTCCCATGACACGAAACATTCCTTGTTTGATTGTTGAAGCAATTGTGTTCAGTACTGCTTTCTCAGATATCATCATATGGATTTGCTTGATTAGTCGATTGATTGAATGATTGATTTGAATGATTGATTGATTGAATTATTGGTTGATTGGTTAGTATCTGTCATACTTGTGTAATGATCGATTTGTTGATTTCTATCATACCTGTGTCTCATACCATCTGTACTATCGTAGGATTTTCGGTGGAGTGCGTTACAGATACTGTTGTGGGTTTTTAAAATCTTTGACGGAAATTGATATTTTACAAGCCAGAAATTGCTTTATATATTTTTTTCACGTTATATTATTATCCTACCAGTGACTGTTTCCGATATCTTGGGTGCGACTTTATTTGTTATGTTGATGCTACCTATCACCCCTTGGGGGTCATGAGCAATCTTGTCACTGTAGATTGTTCTAACCTATAAAGGGAACAGTGAAAGCCCCAGTTGAAAACCTGTCTTGCCTTTGTAGGCATGACTAATTCACTGCGGCAACAGTTCCCCCCGTTGGAGAGCCGGGGGTTTCAGTATAAATAGTATCCCCACTTTCTGGAAATTTAGTGCTTTAAATTCCCACTGTCGCTGTCTTCATCATTTGCTCTTTCCCATTCCTGATCTGTCCTATCACTCTGCTATACTTTCTTCTTCTTCGCTAGATCAATGACCTACCTTTTTTCTTGAAAACTCTTCCTGGACAAGACTCCTTGTTTGTGTATGAGGTCTGTTGGATCAGCTTGGGAGTGTTGGACGCTTTCTGCCGGGTGGTCACTAGGGCTTCCTATGCTTGTATTATTTCGCACTATAGGCATTTTATGTGTTTTGTTGATGATTTATATTGATGATTGTATTCTATTTTGTTTTTGTAACCGGGGTGTTCGCGTAGTTGAGGTCAACCCTCAGCCGTCCCCCGCGTGGGATGTCTTTATTGTAAAGTGACTGGCCGGTGGAGGGCATTCAATTTTGCCACTAGGGTTGTTTCGGCAGATCTTTTATGCGGATCGGGGGTTGTCCGGTCCTGATTTGGCTCGGAAGAGTCCGCTGGACCTAAAGCAACAATAAATCAATCAATCAATCGATGCTACCTATTTCATTTTAAAGAAATTGCTAAAGGAACCGCTTGAAGACTTGTTTTACTTGATCTGATTTAGACCAATTAGACCCAACAATCGTCAGTCGAAGTTTCAAAGTTGATTTTTGTTAGCGTTATTATTTAGCCCTGTTGAAAAAAAAAGAGTTGTTTTTTGTATTTCCCTCTCTAGATTAGTCCTACGTCATCTGTTCCCACACCCATCCTTCTATATTCTTCTTCTGTTTCATTTCTGTTTCTCTCACACCCCTCTTCATAGGCGATGCTAAACTAACATAATATGACGAATGGTTATCGTTGATAGGTTTTTGTGTAACGTTTCTTCGTTTATTACATTCATTTTGGGGAGTTCTATGATTTTGTGTGCATTAGTTTGATTTGGTGTTTGGTGAGATTTGTGTGTTGTTTTTGTGTGTATTTTTGTTTGTTTTTATTTGGTGTGTTTTAAGAATGATGTGTGTGTGTGTGCGTTAGGTTCTGTTTGTCCAGCGATGTGAGTGTTTTTGTTAAGTTGTTTGATTTCGAGGTCGGTTGGTTTAGTGATTTCGCTGGATGCCAAAAAGATTACTCATGGGGGAAAATTTGTATAGATGAAGCTTGTTTTGTGTGTGTGTGGATTGATTTGATTATTAGTTTGTTTGCTGGCTGGCTGAAGCGAACAAGTTTGATGTAACATAGCTAAAAATCTGTGAGCGAGACTGTAATGATAGATTGGTTGGTTTTAAAAATAATTCCAGTCCAATGAATATACTCTGATGCATTTATTATTATAAGCGTAATAATTGATCACTGTGTAACCCCTATGTTGTTTTGACCTAAGGAAGTATTATTTTAGCGTTTTCAAAATGAAAACGCTGTTAAATGACTACTTTAGTATGGAAGTTACACATAGACTTACTGCTTTGAGGTGAACGTGTGAGTAAGTAAGTCATTGAGCGTGTGTTTGTGTGTGGGTGTGTGTATGTGTGTGTGTGTGCGTGTGTTTGTGTTTTAAAAGAGAGCGTAAGCGTGCGCACTAATTGTGTGTGTGTCAGTACGTTTGTGTGTGTGTGTTGTGTAAACGCGCGCGCCTGGATGTTTGCATAACTATATACGTATACGTGCACGCATACTTTGTGTATATTATAATATATATGTTATAATTTTTTTTGTTGTTGATTTTTAAAAATATATAGTTTTTTTTTTTTTTTTTTTTTTTTTTTTGGTTTGGTTTATTTGTTTGTTGCTCTGTCATAGTTCAAATTTGTAAAGTTATTGTATTCTCACTGTTCTTATCTGTCTTGCTGTCTTGACCGAGATGTTCACAAAACAAAAACAAGGAGAGACGAAATGTGCCTCTCTGTGTTGTAGATTAGCTGGTGCGACCCCAGTACAGCGTAGCTCAAACCCGACGAGGCCTAGATTGTTCATGCCGTCTGTCGTGAAGTGTCTGCTTTGACCTGTCATCTCTTACTTGTTTTGCCATTTGTGGTAGGAACGGTCAAATTCGTGTCAAACGTCTGACAGATTGAAACAATTGCGAATTATCGTAGGGTAGCCTATATTGTTTAAATTCTTCTTCTTCTTCTTCTTCTTCTTCTTCTTCTTCTTCTTCTTCTTCTTCTTCTTCTTCTTCTTCTTCTTCTTCTTCTTTCCCTTTCTTTCTACCCCCGTTGGGGTGCTGGGGGTTTCTATATAAATAGTATCCCCACTTTCTGGAAATGTAGTGCTTTAAGTTACCACTGTCGCTGTCTTTCTCCTTTGCTCTTTCTCATTCCTTCTCTGTTCTATCAATCTGCTATACTATCTTCTTCTTCGCTAGACCAGTCACCTACCTTTTTTTTCTCTTGATAACTCTTCCAAAACTCATTTGTGTATAAGGTCTGTTGGGTCTGCTTGTGGATGTTGGACGCTTTCTGCCAAATGGTCACTAGGGCTTCATATGGTATTATTATTGAGCAATATAAACATTGTATATGTTTGTATTTTGTTGATATTTTATAATGATGTTTATATTGATCAATTGGAGTACAACCTCACTGTCCCCTGCGTGAGATGCCTTTATTGTAAAGTGACCGGCTGGTAGAGTGCCTGCAGTGTTACCACTAGGGTTGTTTCAGCAGATCGTTTATATACTCGTAGATCTAGGGTGAGTCATCTTTCAACCAAATTGTGGTCCTGATTTTGTGGTCCTGATTCGGCTCTTTGCAGTCCGCTGGACCATGTAAGCAATGAATAACTAACCAACTTCTCTTTCTTTATTTTCTGCGTTCTTTTCTTCTCCTTCTTCTTCTCCTTCTCCTCCTTCTTCTCCTCCTCCTCTACCAGTTTTTGTTCATGAGTTCCTGAATACCAAGGAAATAATAATAATATGGGTGATTATCTGCGGTATATATATATAATTTAATCTTTGTTCATTATTTTGATGTTGCCGTGCGTTTGACTTCAATGGGATTGGTAGAGAGATTGGGGGTAGGGGTAGGGGGGTTGGGAGGCCGCTGTTTTAACAAGTGAAAGATGCGAGCTACCGCCTTTGCATGTTTATGTGAAGTCTGTTTGTATATATGATGAACTCATTGCGCTCTCCCGGTCTACCTCTACTCTCCCCCCCCCCACTCCCTGCCCTCTCCCACTCCCCACTTCTCTTCTCCCCTTACCCCCATCCTCTACCCCCACTCAAGCCCTCTATCTGTATTCCACTCCACCCTTGAAATTCATTTATTTCGTGGTGAAACGCGATTAAAAACATTAAAATTACTTGTAAAAAAGGTGGTCTTGTTTGCTGTGTGAAGAGGTTATTATTGTTTTGGTGTAACGAAAGTGTGAAAGTCCGTTAAAATAAAAACGTGTGTGAAGAAGGTATATCTGACTTAGTTGTGGGATTTTCTTTCATTTTCTTTACTTTTTTTTTTAATGTGCATGATGGTCGTAGAATAAACACGGCCAAACTTAGAGGGACAGACAGACACACGCGCGGGCACGCTCTCTCTCTCTCTCTTTCTTTCTCTCTCTCTCTCTCTCTCTCTCTCTCTCTCTCTCTCTCTTTCTCTCACGCACACACACAAACACACACACGCATACACATTCAAACACACACTGCATTATCATCAGACATCATTATCATCATCATCATCATCATTTTCCTCATCACAGTAGTTGGTATCAAGAAAGATGAAAACTGGCGAACTGTCTTATACTTGTGTATTATTGCTCTGTTCAAATGTCACATCCTTTTCAGCAGCTACTATTACCATAACTAACAAACTAGCCTACCACAGTCACCACTAATAACAACAATAAACTAACAACAAAAACAATAAATCGTCAAAACTGATATTGAAAAATAATGATCTCCCGTGGGGGTGCCGGGGGGTTCAGTAATAAATAGTATCCCCACTTTCTGGAAATTTAGTGCTTTAAATTCCCACTGTCGCTGTCTTACTACATTGTTCCTTCTCATTCCTGCTCTGTTCTATCAATCTTCTATATTATCTTCTTCTTCGCTAGACCAGTCACCTACCTTTTTTCTTGAAAACTCTTTTGGGACAAAACTCCTCATTTGTGTGTGAGGTCTGATGGATCAGCTTGGGAATATTGGACGCTTTCTGCCAGGTGGTCACTAGGGCTTCCTATGATGTTATTATTTGGCAATGTAGGCATTTTATAAGTATGTGTTTTGTTGATATTGTATAATGATGTTTGTTTTCTATTTTGTTTTTGTAAACGGGGGTTCGATAAATTAGAGTATAGCCTCAGCGTCCCTTGCGTTGGTTGTCTTTATTGTAAAGTGACCGGCTGGTGGAGTGCCTTCAGTGTTACCACTAGGGTTGTTTCGGCGGATCTTTTATGCGTATCAGGGGGTGAGTCCTTTTTAAGTGGAGTTGTGATCTTGATTGTGTGGTCCTGATTCGGCTCTTTGCAGTCCGCTGGACCATGTAAGCAATGACCGTGGTGGGCGATACAAAATGTGGCCATTTTCACTGTCCATTTTAGCAGTATGATTGCTTTGGTGGTTCAGTGTTGATTCAGGTCCCTACCCCTCTTTCCCTGGGATGGTTATCCCCGTCTGCCATATCGCCAATGGTGGGTGTAGACGTTAAACCTCAATGTTCATGACTAAACTAACTTACTAATTGAAAATGATAAGATATTAGGCACTGGGTTTCCGGTCACTTACCCCTCCCACTCTTCCCATCCTTCCTCTCCTCAGTCTCTTCCTCCCCGGACATATCCTCCTGGTCTTTTTCTCCCCAGTCTTCCCCCCCCCCCTACCCTTAGCCCACATCCTCCCCAGCTACACCCCTCCTACATTCGCCTTTCTCCCAGGTCTTAATAAAAGGTTGATGCATTTTGTTAGTGACTTGTATGAATGTAATAAATGTACGAAATGTGATGTACTCTTATAGAGTGACTTGTATATATATGTTTGTGGCTTAATGTGAATAGATGACATGTAAATGTTATATGAAAATGTGATTATATAAAACTGTGATCTTTTTACAAACAAAATTTTATACCACCTAGTTTCATACTCTCAGGACACACGGAAATAATACACGCATCCATGAGACCACGGAAACGCCCGGGGAGCATAAGACCGGGGGGGGGGGGAGGGGGGAGGGTGGCGGAGGTGAGGTGGGGTGGAGAAAGGTGGAGTGACTGGTAATCTAGGCACGCTCAGGCCATGCACAAAGACTCACCGTTTTGTATTACATTTTCTTTATTAATCAGTGATGGCATTGAACAGTTATAGTACATGAAATAAACAGGTGGAATATATGGCTTCGTCATTCAAAATACATACATTGGTGGCAACAACCCGATCTGTTTTTAATCTATTTTTTCCCCAGTAAATAGTACAAGATAATACAATGTGGATATACATTCTGCATATGAGTTAAAAATGTCAAAGTTTACAAAAAATAGAAAAAAAAAAAGAAGAAGAACAAGACAACACTGTTATTTATGACCAGTGCCAGTGGTTCTTGAGTTGCTGGGCCCGTGCCATGACGTCGTTGCTGTAGTCGCGGCCGGTGGTGTGTTCGTCAACGTTGTTCCAACCTAGAACACGGCTTCGGCCACAGTTGTAAGCCGCCACGGCAGCTGAAAAGTTATAATAGACATTCGTTCATTCAGACATTGCACTCATTGATTGCTTTGGACAAGATATATTCTGAACATGTTTCATTCTCATCATCACTCTAAACACAACAGTAAATATCATTCAACAGTTGTTTCCTTTGGCCTATGACGAGGGTATACGGTATCGCCATTTTGACATTTTCCTTGGTAAATTTAAAAGGTCATACACAAGTATACACCAATCGGATAGCTCAGACAGCTAGCTGTGGAATATTCATAAGTTAGTTATAACAATCCTTTTCATTGGCGAGTGGCTATTGACTTTATATATATATATATATATATATATATATATATATATATATATATATATATATATATATATATGTATATATATATATATATATATATATATATATATATATATATATATATATATATATATATATATATATATATATATATATATATATATATATATATATATATACCTTTGAGAGCAGGATAATTATTTTTCTTGTATATATATATATATATATATATATATATATATATATATATATATATATATATATATATATATATATATATATATATATATATATATATATATATATATATATATAAAGTAATTTGCGAGAAACCAGTAGGAGCCTTCTATACTTAATACCCGTATTGATACAAGATATCGTTTAAGAAGTACAATAAAAGCAGAAAGTTGAGCCTGGATCCTCTTTTCGGACAGTACCTTGAGCAGCTTTTTGAGTGATCAATTTGCTTGGTAAGAACAATTAATTTCACGTTTTCATTTTCATTTCAATAAGTCCTAAATTCTAATTTTCCTTTAACTAGAACCGGCTTGGTTATTTTGTAAGCGGTAAATCCTGTCTGTTCCACAATCAAGCCAGTTTATTTCATCCACAAAGGATGAATTTCTGCATCTACGACTCCAATGAGGTGTTCTACTCTGTGACTTACCCTGGACCTGTCTCTCGATGGGCCATCCAGGGAAGTGACTCTTAGCCCAGTTGATGTCGGGGACGATCTTGTCACGCACCATCATACGGATGTGGCAGCACGTCTTGGGCCCGCATGACGTACACGGCATGCCCGATGAGTGGATGTCACACTGTAAGCAAAGAACGAATAATCTCTCATTTTAAAAACAAAGAACGGCTACGACAATAAAAGGTAGAAGCTAACACGGTGTGGCAATGTTACATGTCACAGCCCCTCGAACATCATTACAGCGGACCCTAAAATCATCCCGCGCTCAGAGTCTGAATAAACCTTGAAAGCCTAAAATTTTGTAGAAAGGGGACTCCGACATGGTTAACAAATAAGAAGCTGGTTTGAAAATCAATGCATCAATGCCTGACTTGTTGACATTAAGGCCGCTGGCAGGGCTGGCTGGAAGAGAGAGCTTATAGGTGTACTTCAGCTTTATGGTTTACAACCACAGTGGCAAATGACAACTGACCTGCATGATGCCATAGCCGTTGGGATCCCAGGTGCCATAGCCGTTAGGGTCCAGAGAGGCTCCACCGTTAGTCTCTCTGCTGGCGATGCCGCCGATGATGGCAGCCTCGATACCTACATGTAAAGACAAAGGTTTCATTTTGATGTAAGGCCTAAAAGACAAAGCTCTACATGTAAATATAAGAATCATTTTTTTTTGTTTCGGACAGAGTCGATTCGACTTGGAAAGAACAGGCACAATCATTGTATAATTATATCGAATACCAACGGGAAACGAAAAAAAAAGAACATTGGTTCAAAATGAACATAGCGTTTCATCGCATTTCCAACCAATTTCATCGCAATTATTGATACGTGTGAGCATGAGGAGGACATTACATACACAAAATGACAGCACTGATGACACAAAGCGTGACTTACACATTTCGTTGGCGACTTGGTCATAGCAGGTCTTCATGCTGTTCAGTTCATTAATGCGGTAGTCCACGTCAGCGTGGGACCCTGCCACACCTGTGATATTCATAATTAATATATGCGTTAGTTTAAAAAAAATAATGAAGTATGTTTAACAAAGCTCAAAATAGTCTGTTAGCCTAATAAAGTTATTTCAAAAGATAAATTATTTTTTGGTTTCCGTTCTGGTACAAAGACGAGCTGCGGCTGCGCATGTCAGGAAGTTGCTCACGACTTTGCTGTAGCAGACACATCTTTTTATTCCCTGCACATAGTGATACGAACTCAGCATCTATATCTACGTAAAAATGGTCCTTGAAATAAGTGTCATTGAAGTTAATAACTAAAACAGAAACGACCTTGTGGGAAGATGGTGATAAATGCAGGTAACACTTACCGCGACCAGAAATACCAGTAGGATGAAGGTTGTTAATATCTCCAAAGCAGTTGGTGGCGCCTGAAACATTTCAATTGTTTATATTTACAATAATGACACAATCTTTTTTTAACAGCTCTGTGAAAATGCTTTTTGTGTGGACATGTTTATGCGTTCGATACATTTTCATGTACTCATTGATTCATTATTATTTGTGTTTATTGTCTCGACGATATGTTTACCTGGGGGTTAGCGGTGCTATTATATAAATAAATTATGTAGTGGGTTCTCGCTGCTCAAATCGACCACTCAATTTTGCTTTTTCAATTTGTATCCCATGGTAGGCTAAATAAGCAAACCACTGCTTACATCCGCGGCAAGGGAAGTAAGTGGTTTTGTGCTAAGAGAGACAACTGTGTTATTGTGCTACGATGTCGTGGATCCGTCCAGCAAAGGGAAGTTATTTATTTATCTAAAACCAGTACTCTTGCAAGAGGCTGTTTGGGGTTGCAGCTTATTTTCGTAAAGTGGTGCTACACATACTGTGATTGTCGTAAAGTGGTGCAACACATACATCTACCGTGATTGTTAATAATAATAATAATAATAATAATAATAATAATAATAATAATAATAATAATAATAATAATAATAATAATAACAATAATAAAAATAATTTTAAAAATAATAATAATAATAAAATAAATTTAAAAAAAAAGATAATAATACATAAACTAATGGCCTTTTTTACAAGGAGTGTAGGACGCAGTATGGATAAAACAAGACAGCAAGCCTTTCAAACGTGTTTCATGACACTCACACACATAGCTGAAAATCACAAATTTCAACAGTGTTTATTTTGTGGGCGCTTTTGTTAATCGGCTTCATCGTAAAAAAGCGAAATGAAAACAGGGAATGATGGGCCACAGCCTCATTTATCTGCAATTACAAACAATTATTAAAATCAGTACAGCCAAATTTTAGATACAACACAAAACGTGTTTAGAAACTAAATGAACTACAGCGACCTTGACCTTTGAGAAAAATTCAACCATTGATAACTTAGCAGTAGATAATGTATCTGCATTAAAAAAATCAAAGTTGGTCCAGTGATTTTTGAGACATGCTTTCTGAAACTAGCGACCAATCGATAGATTGACCGACAACCAGTCAGTTGCTGCTACTAAATTATTTGGACATGAAATGAAGTACCTGGATAACCAGAATCAACAAAAATTTTGTCAGTCGATTTTGAGATCCAGAACAAAACGTGTTTAGCAACAACGACCTTGACCTTTGCGGTAGAGCAAATATGATGGCACAGAAGGTGGACCACTAATTTAAATAATGTTCCAAAGACGTTTTGTCAAGTTACATGGTTCTTGAGAGATTAGGGGCAACGGACCGATGGACAGACTGACGTAAAAGCAAAAGACCAACATTTGTCTTATTTGGATCCTTTAATTTTTCAAAATATTTCTCTGGAAATAAAAAAAATAATAATATTAAAAAAAAATTTAAAGAACAAAAAGATTCACAGACAGAAAAAAAAACCAAACAAATAACCAAATAACCAAACAAATAAACTAACTAACTTAAAAGCAATCACACAAACAAACGAAATCAAAGAATCAAAAGGATCATTGAAACTGCATGCATTATGAGGATCCCATACTAACCAAGAGCACCAGCGATCATAGAAACTACGGCCACTAAAAGCAACATGTTGACGACCAAAATATCAAATCAGCAGTAGGATTTTAACTCGCCCTTCTTGTTCTTATATTCCCCAAGTGCGAGTGTACTTCTGTTGTTCCAGTTTTCTGGAATTTTCGTGACCAAAAACAAGTCGATCAGATGGGTGTTGATGAGAACAATAATGTGAGGTGGACAAAAATCGCAGGCATGGTTACGAACGCCTTCATAAAATATAGGTAATTTTTGTTAGCTAGTACAGCGTTTTTCATAATTAAGACTTGGGGTAATAAATGTTTGTTGACTTGACTTGATATTTTAAGATAGCTCAAGAACGATCAGGAATAAAAAAATTTTGGTAAAAAAAAAATATGTACAGAGTTCTCTCCCTTATCGACCTTCCACCCCACCACTATTCTCGTTGCCTCACCAGCACTTTAAATATCCCGGTCATTCTATAAAAGTTGGCCAACAGATTGCGGGCATATGTAGCTCACTGGATCATGACAAGACAATGCGCAGCTTTTATCAAGTGGGCAGTTTGAATGACTGAATAATTTATTGTAAAGTATTTTCGCGTCGTAGTAATTTTGGACTGAACTAACTAAAGTCAACGATTTCACGATTCTGTCTACCTGTACTTTAAGCAGCTCTACCAAAATGGAGGTGCGCTAAATGATAACAGATACCTATAAAGTACTTTTTCATTTTCAGCAATGCAGACTTACTCATGGTTTCGGATCAATTACATTTTGGTTAAATGTAGACCTGTGTTTAAGAACAATGACTGAAGAGAGTCAACATGTACTTTACTGTACTGTACACAATGTGGAATCCCTTATCTGACTTATCTGACGTTCGTGTACTTGTACTTAAGACAAAGAAAATCCTGCTTGCGTACGTGCGTGTCCGTAGTATAATCTGTAATAATATGTGAACTTACCGTTGCCTCACCACCTACCTCTAACTCCCACTCCACACACCCAATCCGCCCCTAACCCTTCGTCCTCTACCCCCACCCATTCCCATTCCTACTCTTTCCCAATCCTCGGGCGGACTCTACGCTTGAAATTCATTCCCTTTGCGGTGAAATTCACGTTTTGAAAATAATTAAATATAGAAAGTGACTTGTTAGCTGTGAGAAGAGATAAGTTGTTTTGTTGTGTTAACGAAATTGTGAAAGTTTGTTAAGTAAAGCTTGTGTGAAGAATGATTATTTGACGTAACTGTGGTTAATATGATATTGTAGGTTGATGGTGTTCGTAGAATAAACACGGGTAAACACAGTGGTTGATCGGGGGCTCGTGTTACAAAGGTGGCGGATGCGATTCCCGGTGATTCGGACAAAAACATTGGCTGTGTGCACCGGCCATCTTACTGAAATTGGATACAGAAAAATAAGCATGGGAGGCAAGAAAATAATATGTTCGGCATGCCGGAAATCTATGTTTAGCATATAGCATAACCCCCACCCCCTACCCCTAAAACAATAGTTTATAGGAGGAAGCGAGCATTAATAACCACGAGTCCTAGTTGACATATAAAGCAGCATTTATCGCCGAAAAAGCAATACCTGTAGAGCATGCATGCAGCCTAAAAAATAATATTATATAATGACAGTTTTAGGAATCACAGTAGCAGGTATTACTATAAACCATCTTTATCACAAAATATATCACCAACACTGCACCATCCGCATCAATAAGAGTACGTATTTACATAAAAGATGCATAAGAGCTACCACCAATAAAACAACAAACATTATTCAGCCTTAAAACACGCTGGACCCTATAGACAATGACCAACTAGGCCCTACATGTAAATAACTTGTAATTAGTTTGGGTTTAAGTCCGATTGCTTGCAATGAACCATTCTGTCCTCCTGGTCCTTGAGTAGCTGTATGACTTGGATGGTACGCTAAATAATACCAGCTATATCATAATTTTAAATTAAACCAAAGCAGACGTACTAGTAATTTCGGCCCAATGGAAATAAAATATGCAGACGTTTGTTATTGAAAAAACAACAACAACAAACAAACAATGGTCGGTGTAACCTATATGTACAAAATAGGGACTAACCTAAGGTCCTTATCTCACGTTAGTATGGTGTAAGGCAAAATATATGAGTGGTTCCAGTTTCAACTGACTTCACTTCAACCTTACAGTCACAGGGTCAAGGTCAGTGAAGATTATTTTTAATGCTGAACTATTACAATTGTGCTATTTTTAATTGTTCGTTTCTGGCTCTGGACAAAGTAATTAGGTTAATATAAACTCAAAAAGCTAAAAAAAATTAAAATAAAATAAAATAAAATAATAAATTTAAAATACATAAATAAATGCAGTTTAATAATTTCCTTATTTATTCATACATTTTGGATCTTCCGCCATATATCAAGGGTATTATCGTTTGCCTGGCGCACCGTGAGCAAGATTAAAGTGACCATTTGTTTCCTATCCATCTCGGCAATATGATTGCTCTGGTGGATCAGTATTGATTTTGGGATTGTTAAACCCTACTGCCATATCGACAATGGGGGACGTGGACGTTAAATATCAATGTTCACGTTCTACTTTTGTGTTTGTGAATCTCATATGTACGAAATTTGACTCTAAACATCTTGTCCGAGCATTCTAAAAGAGCGTTTGTCAATAATCAGTAGCCTACATGCAGACTTCGCTCCCTAGCAAAATATCATATAGCTAGAGTTACAGGCACGCACAATTAATCACAGGCCGTACTAGCTTAATTCTTACCGCATAAGCTTCAACGCGTTGCGTTATTAAACAAGTAGGGCAACAACAAAGACATTGCCCTTTGCGTGACAGCATTCGCGGGTTTTGGCTTCATTTCCTACGACGACCTGCACACGTTTGAGTTTATGCGCTTATCGGATAGCTTTCACCGAGATAATGTGGGTTCATTACACGCGCAAGCATATAACCATAACCACACACACATACACACACCCAGGCACACCCAGGCACACACACACACCCCCACACACACGGAGACTAACAAACATAGACTTTTATGATCATACTACAGTATAATTATACTGTAGTGTAATGGCCTAAGACACGCTTTAAATGCCCTACCTTTTTGAGTCAAAGTGGTCGGATATCCTGATTTTCAGAGACCCTAACAATATTTTTAAAATATATAAAGAAGCAGGTCGCAAGTTTAAATCCCAATTTACCATCAGCATTAAAACTGGCTGGAAACTCAGGCTTACACCCGCGGCAGCACAACCTAGGACGAGAGGGACATGATGTTTTCTTTAATGCTGTATCTTTTACTTTTTTTTTTTTGGGGGGGGGGGGGAGGGAGGGTGGGTGTTAGCAATCAGTATCACTTACAAGGACATGAGCGTCAGGATCTTTAAAGTCCGTGCGAAGGAATCCCTGCATGCATAGACTAGACCTCGATATATAGGCTTACTCTCATCCGAAGTTTGGTCACCGCGGTTGCTTCCGAGCATAGTGGTTGGAATAACTTGAAGTTTCTAATTATAAAGGGTTGGTGAGTCTTATGCCTCTTTACGTTGGGTAGAGCTGCAATGCAGCTTAAGTGTGTGTGTGTGGGTGTGTGTGTGTGGGTGGGTGTGTGTGTGTGTATGGGTGTGTGTATGCGTGTGTGTGTATGTGAGCTTTGCTAGTCTGACTTCGGTGTCTTACTCGAAAACAGGTTGCTTGCTGTGCAAAGTTTCAAAAGACATTGGCCTATAATCATTTCTCTAGGGTTTTATGCCTTCCACTTTCTTTTATTGTACTTTCTTCAAGGGTTGAAAATGTATAGTAAACAATACATACACCGATGATAATTATGTAGATATATTAG
Source organism: Oncomelania hupensis (assembly GCA_036898135.1). Taxonomy (NCBI): domain Eukaryota; kingdom Metazoa; phylum Mollusca; class Gastropoda; order Littorinimorpha; family Pomatiopsidae; genus Oncomelania; species Oncomelania hupensis. The sequence goes on from JBAHVR010000302.1 coordinate 712,018, forward strand.
ATCACCTTGTGGACTATGCGGACGCATGGAACCACACGCCCACAGACAAACATAGGCGCTAGGCTACCTGCGCGTGCACATAGACACAATCACAAACACGCACAAGCATACATCCACAACCACACACACACACACGCACGCACACAGAGACTTAAATACACAGACACACGCAAGAATACACACACACATAAATACAGATGTTCAGGCCTATATTGGTTCTCTTTTTCTCTTTTATTTTGGTGGAGTGAGAGTTTGTGGTGGGGTGAGGAAATGTAGAGCAGGGAAGATAAATAAGATAACATTAACAATGGTTTTAATTTTTACTGCCACCTTTGGGCCGGATTTTCCAGATTTATGTGCTTGGAATGTACCTTACATTTTGCCTGCTCGTCCTGCGGACGTGCTTAACTAGACGAGATTAGACTGGACTAGACAAGACTGGAATAGAATAGAATATAAAATGATACTACTTTACTAAGGACAAATACAACATAAAATGACATAGACAAACAGACAAACAAGCAGGCTGACCAACGGAAAGACAGAAAGCCAAGTTAGAATAAATAAATAATTAACGGTTCCCAAAAGCCATGCGTTAAGCACACTCTTTGGCTGCTGTGGATGCAATTTTTATTATTTATATTGAATTATTTATTGATATCAATGCCTAGTCTTTTTGTTTTGCAATGTTCACACCTGTGTGATTTTTTTTAAACAACTAAACCAACAATGTACAGAGTAGCTTATGTCTTTCTCCACCAAATTTAAACAACTGAAAGTTCACCACTTTCTTCCAATCTTAATCTGAATGTATGACTGTGGTCTACAAACGCGGCAATTATACGTAATTTCTTATATGTAATTTCGGTCTCCTCTGTAGTTTCGATACATCTTGAAGTCGTCAAATCGCTTAAGACCATCCGTAGTGGTTCTTGAGCCACTGAGCTTGCGCGATGACGTCATTGCTGTAGTCGTGGCCGGTGGTGTAAGCGTCGATGGTGGCCCAGTCGTGCACGCGACTCGCGCCGGTGTTGTAGGCGGCGATAGCGGCTATGAACAAACAGAAAACCATCTTTATCATCAACATTGTCATAGATGCTGTTGATGTCGTCGTCGTTATCATCATCATCATCATCATCATCATCATCATCATCATCATCATCATCATCATCATCATCATCATCATCATCATCATCATCATCATCATCATCATTATCAGCAACAGCAGCAGCAGCAGACTCATCACAATCATCAGCATACTCGTCGCCAAGAACACCAGATTCGTCATCATCAGAATCAAATTCTTGTTGTCATTGATGCTATGAGCAACATCGTCATTAACATCGTCATCAGCAGCAGCAGCGGTAGTGAAAAGGAGGCAGACTTAGCCTAATCCGACGCCGTATCCAGGGAAAGAAGAAAAAAGTCGAAGATGAAAGACAAGAAAAAGACCAGATTTACGATGATGATGATGATGATGATGATGATAATAATGATGATGATGATGATGATGATGATGATGATGATGATGATGATGATGATGATGATGATGATGATGATGATGATGATGATGATGATGATGATGATACACCCAGGCATACCTTGAACCTGCCTCTCTATAGGCCATGTTGGGAATTTGGTCTTCATGTAGTGAATGTCGGGGATCACTTTTCGGCTAATCAGCATCTCAATGTGACAGCACGACTTTGGGGGACAGTCACGGCACGGCAAACCAGATGTGTGAAGGTCGCACTGTGGAAATGAATGATTGAGTGAATTAATGAACGAATGAATTAATGTTAAAATGACCGGTTTCTTTAAAACCTGTGTGATTAAGTAAAGTAAAACTCCTGCTAGACATGTACAGATTTGCAAGAGTGTGTCGACACCTTTCAGCGGCTGAGCTTTCACGCTAACCCCGACGGTCTTTTGGTTCAGTACAGACACTTAACATCCTTTTTATTATAGGCGGATTTTGCCTATTCCCTTGTGGTATCTAAGATATATTATTATTATTATTATTATTATTATTATTATTATTATTATTATTATTATTATTATTATTATTATTATTACTGTGCTCTAGTTTTTAAAAAACCACCTGTTGGGGTTCCGGGGGTTTCAGTATTTTAGTGCTTTAAATTCCCACTGTCGCTGTATTTCTCCTTTGTTCTTTCTCATTTCTACTCTGTTCTATAAATCTACTATACTATCTTCTTCTTCGTCATGACCAGTCACCAACCTTTTTTCTTGAAAACTCTTCCGGGACAAAACTCCTCATTTGTGTGTGAGGTCTGTTGGATCAGCTTGTTAATATTGGACGCTTTCTGCCAGGTGATCACTGGGGCTTCCTATGATGTTATCATTTGACAATGTAGGCATTTTATATGTATGTGTTTTGTTGATATTTTATAATGATGTTTATATTCTATTTTGTGTTTGTTAATGGGGGATCGATAAATTAGAGTACAACCTCAGCGTCCCCTGCGTGGGATGTCTTTATTGTAAAGTGACCGGCTGGTGGAGTGCCTTCAGTGTTAGCACCAGGGTTGTTTCGGCAGATCTTGTATGCGAATCAGGAGTGAGTCCTCTTTAAGCGAAGTTGTGGTCTTGATTTTGTGGTCCTGATTCGGCTATTCTGGTCCTGATTTGGCTCGGAAGAGTCCGCTGGACCTAAAGCAATAATCATGTAATGTAATGTAGTAAAAAAAATTTTGTTTACATCTTCGCGGCGTTTGTATAGCGCGTTTACCTGCATGATGCCGTAGCCGTTGTGGTCCCACATACCCACGCCGTCAGCGGTCAGAAAAGCGCCGCCGCCGGTCTCTTTGCTGGCGATGCCGCCGATGATGGCGGCTTCGATACCTGACACACAACCAATTAATCAAACAACTAATTCATCGATCCATTACTTATTTAAGCAAGCAATTGCGTTATACCATCACCACCATCACTACCACTACTCCTATTACTCCTACTACTA